>JAXCGZ010004764.1:0-31662 GCA_037179515.1 Halocaridina rubra | reverse complement strand
ATATATATATATATATATATATATATATATATATATATATATATATATATATATATATATATATATATATATATATATATATATATATATATATATATATATATATATATATATATATATATATATATATATATATATATATATATATATATATATATATATATATATATATATATATATATATATATATATATATATATATATATATATATATATATATATATATATATATATATATATATATATATATATATATATATATATATATATATATATATATATATATATATATATATATATATATATATATATATATATATATATATATATATATATATATATATATATATATATATATATATATATATATATATATATATATATATATATATATATATATATATATATATATATATATATATATATATATATATATATATATATATATATATATATATATATATATATATATATATATATATATATATATATATATATATATATATATATATATATATATATATATATATATATATATATATATATATATATATATATATATATATATATATATATATATATATATATATATATATATATATATATATATATATATATATATATATATATATATATATATATATATATATATATATATATATATATATATATATATATATATATATATATATATATATATATATATATATATATATATATATATATATATATATATATATATATATATATATATATATATATATATATATATATATATATATATATATATATATATATATATATATATATATATATATATATATATATATATATATATATATATATATATATATATATATATATATATATATATATATATATATATATATATATATATATATATATATATATATATATATATATATATATATATATATATATATATATATATATATATATATATATATATATATATATATATATATATATATATATATATATATATATATATATATATATATATATATATATATATATATATATATATATATATATATATATATATATATATATATATATATATATATATATATATATATATATATATATATATATATATATATATATATATATATATATATATATATATATATATATATATATATATATATATATATATATATATATATATATATATATATATATATATATATATATATATATATATATATATATATATATATATATATATATATATATATATATATATATATATATATATATATATATATATATATATATATATATATATATATATATATATATATATATATATATATATATATATACATATACATTCGCATATATACACACATATACATATACACCCATATACACATGTACATATATATACACATATACACATACATACATATACAATCATGTAAATATACTTATACATATATACACACATATATATATATATATATATATATATATATATATATATATATATATATATATATATATATATATATATATATATATATATATATATATATATATATATATATATATATATATATATATATATATATATATATATATATATATATATATATATATATATATATATATATATATATATATATATATATATATATATATATATATATATATATATATATATATATATATATATATATATATATATATATATATATATATATATATATATATATATATATATATATATATATATATATATATATATATATATATATATATATATATATATATATATATATATATATATATATATATATATATATATATATATATATATATATATATATATATATATATATATATATATATATATATATATATATATATATATATATATATATATATATATATATATATATATATATATATATATATATATATATATATATATATATATATATATATATATATATATATATATATATATATATATATATATATATATATATATATATATATATATATATATATATATATATATATATATATATATATATATATATATATATATATATATATATATATATATATATATATATATATATATATATATATATATATATATATATATATATATATATATATATATATATATATATATATATATATATATATATATATATATATATATATATATATATATATATATATATATATATATATATATATATATATATATATATATATATATATATATATATATATATATATATATATATATATATATATATATATATATATATATATATATATATATATATATATATATATATATATATATATATATATATATATATATATATATATATATATATATATATATATATATATATATATATATATATATATATATATATATATATATATATATATATATATATATATATATATATATATATATATATATATATATATATATATATATATATATATATATATATATATATATATATATATATATATATATATATATATATATATATATATATATATATATATATATATATATATATATATATATATATATATATATATATATATATATATATATATATATATATATATATATATATATATATATATATATATATATATATATATATATATATATATATATATATATATATATATATATATATATATATATATATATATATATATATATATATATATATATATATATATATATATATATATATATATATATATATATATATATATATATATATATATATATATATATATATATATATATATATATATATATATATATATATATATATATATATATATATATATATATATATATATATATATATATATATATATATATATATATATATATATATATATATATATATATATATATATATATATATATATATATATATATATATATATATATATATATATATATATATATATATATATATATATATATATATATATATATATATATATATATATATATATATATATATATATATATATATATATATATATATATATATATATATATATATATATATATATATATATATATATATATATATATATATATATATATATATATATATATATATATATATATATATATATATATATATATATATATATATATATATATATATATATATATATATATATATATATATATATATATATATATATATATATATATATATATATATATATATATATATATATATATATATATATATATATATATATATATATATATATATATATATATATATATATATATATATATATATATATATATATATATATATATATATATATATATATATATATATATATATATATATATATATATATATATATATATATATATATATATATATATATATATATATATATATATATATATATATATATATATATATATATATATATATATATATATATATATATATATATATATATATATATATATATATATATATATATATATATATATATATATATATATATATATATATATATATATATATATATATATATATATATATATATATATATATATATATATATATATATATATATATATATATATATATATATATATATATATATATATATATATATATATATATATATATATATATATATATATATATATATATATATATATATATATATATATATATATATATATATATATATATATATATATATATATATATATATATATATATATATATATATATATATATATATATATATATATATATATATATATATATATATATATATATATATATATATATATATATATATATATATATATATATATATATATATATATATATATATATATATATATATATATATATATATATATATATATATATATATATATATATATATATATATATATATATATATATATATATATATATATATATATATATATATATATATATATATATATATATATATATATATATATATATATATATATATATATATATATATATATATATATATATATATATATATATATATATATATATATATAAGAACATAAGAACATAAGAATAGGGGATACTGCAACATGCCTACTGTCACACACGAGGCAGCTCCATTTTTGAATGATATTTTCAGTATGTCAACCTATTCTATTCTACTCTACATATTTATTCTATTTTTCTTTTTATGATTTTTCTAATAAGCACTAACCTATTCATACCCACCCTACCTCTGTCATATGTCTATCTAATCTACATTTGAAGGTGTTTAAGGTATTGGCATTTACTATCCTACTAGGGAGCCTGTTCCATGCATCAGCTACTCTATTACCAAACCAATTTTTACCAATTTCTCTTCTGAACCTAAATTTATCAAGCTTAAATCCATTATTACGAGTTCTGGTTTGATCATGAATTTTTAAAACCTTATTAATATATCCCTTGTTAATCCCATTTAACCATTTATACACTTCAATCATATCCCCCCTAATTCTTCGCCTCTCTAGAGAATGTAGATTAAGTTTTTTTTAATCTGTCCTCATATGGTAGATTTCTGATATTGTGTATCATCTTTTTCATTCTTCGCTGCAGTCTCTCCAAGGATTCAATTTCCATCCTATAATAGGGTGACCAGAATTGCACAGCATAATCTAAATGGGGCCTAACTAATGCAAGATAGAGCTGCAAAATAACTTTTTCCGTCCTATTGCCAACACTTCTTGAGATAAATTCTAAAATTCAGTTTGCTTTATTTCTGACTGCTGTGCATTGCTCTCTTGGCTTATGATTACTACACACAAGAACTCCCAAATCCCTTTCACACTAAGAACTCATGATTTCATGGTGATTTAGCTTATAACTCGTATAGTCTTTTATAGTACCCATTTTAACTACTTTACATTTTTCAACATTAAATTCCATTTGCCATTTGTCCGACCATTCAGATAATTTGTTTAGATCTTCCTGTAAAGCATGAATGTCTTCTTTTCCATTTATAATTCTACCTATTTTAGTGTCATCTGCGAATTTACTTAGGTTACTACTGATATCCGAATCCAGATCATTTAGATATACGATGAATAATAGGGGACCCAGTACCGAGCCTTGTGGTACCCCACTAGTAACCGAGCCTCACTCCGATTTCTCTCCATTTATGCAAACCCTCTGTTTTCTGTCTTTTAACCATTGTTTGATCCATCTGAGAACAGCTCCTCATATACCATGAGCTTCCAGCTTTTTAACTAATATTTTGTGAGGAACTCTATCAGAAGCTTTGCTAACATCTAGATATATTGTATCATATTCTTTTCCACAATCTACTGCCTCGTAAACTTCTGAATAAAAAGACAGTAAGTTTGTAAGGCACGAAAAACCCTTTAGAAACCCGTGTTGTGAAAGTTTTATCAGTCTGTGTAATTCTAGATGTGGCCTTATTCTATTTGCAATGATGGATTCTAGAATCTTAACCACTGTTGACGTTAAACTTACAGGCCTATAGTTATTCTTTTTAACTCGTTCTCCTTTTTTAAATATTGGTACCACATCTGCCAATTTCCACTCCATGGGTACGAGCCTAATTTTATTGAATTATTAAATAGTGTAGTTAGTTGACAACTAAGCTCTTCCGTGCATTCCTTTAATATTCTAGGCTATATTCCATCAGGTCCCGGAGATTTATGAGCCTTTAATATATCTGTTTCTTTTATTACCTCCTCTCTCGTAATATTTATTGAACTAAGTATATTATCGGGACTGTCTCTGTAAATGGAATCTACTTCCGGAATATATTCAAGTTTCCATTGGTAAATACAGATAAGAAATAATCATTTAAACATGTACACATCACTTTATCACCATCTGTGATATGGCCATTGGCTACTTCAGTTGGTCCGACTTTTTCCTTAAATTTTGTTTGATAATGTTGATAAAACCCTTTGGGATTTTCTTTAGTTTTTCCTGCCATTCTAACTTCGTATTTTCTTTTCGACTCTCTATCTTTTTAACTTACCTGTTTAACTGTATATATTGCTGCCTCACCTGCTCTTCACCTCTTTTTAGTTTCCTGTATATTTCTCTTTTAATACCTATAAGATTCCTTATTCTATGGTTCATCCATTTAGGGTCATTTTTTTCTTGATCTGAAATGTTTCATGGGAATATAGTCTCTCTGACTATTCTTAAGAGTCATGACAAAATTGTTATATTCCTCATCCAAATTTATATTAACTGACGGACTGCTGTTCTTTCCTGTGAGAGAATTAACTGTATTGATCTTATCTTGTGATAATCCTTGGCCTGTGGTACTCAATTCTAGGGGTAATCTGCTACCTGAGACCTGACCTGCTGGCTTAACTACCCACATCTGTACCCCAGAAATCCCTTCCCATACCTCATTAGATAATTTAGTTTTTAAGCCCTCAAAATCTCCTGCTCCAAAGTTTGGAACAATATTCTTATTTTCCTTTATAGTTTCCTTGAAAATTATGTTAAATCTAATGGAATCATGGTCACTGTTGCCCAATGGTTCACCAACTTCTAAATCTGTAACCATATTATAACTATTACTAAGAACTAAATCCAGTATATTCACCCCCCGTGTTGTTTCAAGTACATGCCTACAATGCAAACTCTATTTGACCTGGTCAATTTAGAAATTTCATAGTATATAATTTGCGAATTTATATTATCTAGATCAGGTGGTCTGTAGACTACTCCTACAACTAGATTTTCTATATTATTTTTAATTTCAACCCATAAGGTTTCTGAATTTAGATTTGTCTTAATTCCAGACTTAATGCAGCTTCTGAGGCTATCTTTAATATACATAATTATCCCTCCCCCTCTTCTATCTGCACTGCGATCCGCATTATAAAGTTTATATCCCGTAATCATGTACTCAGCTTTAAGGTGTTTGCTCTCTAAATTAATCCAACTTTCAATAATGCATATTATATCCGGTCTCTCACTACATACTATGGCTCTCAGTTTTTCTATCTTGTTACCTAAACTACGGCTATTTGTATAATATACTTTTAAACTTTTTCTAGGTTTACCATTCTTGTGGCTATTCTTTTTGTTAATATTTGTTCTCTGTAACAAATGGTTATTATACTTAAACTGCCCTTACTGACTAATTTCTCTGCACAAGTGTTATTTATTTCATTATTTGTATCTAACAAAAACCCCCTACCGCTCTGTCTATCATACCAGTCAATACCGAGACACCTGAATTAGAAAGATGCACTCCATTCCTTGCATACATATGCTTACGACTAGTGAAGTGATCCCACCCGTCTATAAAACCTATATTTTTCTCCCGACAGAAGACTTCCATCCTAGCATTAACTCCTATAGCTAGAGACCACCACTCTGAACTTTGGCTAAGCCTAGGCAGAATACCACACATCACCGGAAATGCACCCCTTTTCCTGATCTTATCCAGGGCTTGTCTATACAACCTAATCAGCTCCTCACTTCTACCATCCTGCACATCATTTCCTCCAGCTATCAAACAAACAACAACATCTTTATCCTTAATCCAGCTATTTATTGACTCACCCACCTTCTTCATACCTGCTCCAGGGAAAAAATATTTCCCTCTAACTCTATGCCTGACTTTCCTGTCTACATATCTGCATAGTGAATCCCCTACAATTACCAGAGAATGAGACTTATCCGGAGGATGGGTTACTCCGACCTTGGGAGGTTTACCTAGGCTCTTGACCTGAGGGCTTTTCCCACCTCCATTTCTATGGTCGCTAGTACACCTATCTGACTCTATGGGTCCTGAAGAATTACTGCCGCCACTGTCACATTCATCTCTAAGTGAACTAAAAGAATTAGCAACTTGTAGTCGAAAAGTATCATTTTTCTTAAGAAACATCTTAGTTGAACCCTTATTCACAACTTTCCAATCATCTTCACTATTCAATTGTCCCTTCCTGCTTAACACCTCTACCTTACCTCTCAGATCCCTGTTCTCCTTTGCTAAGGATCTGACCTCCTGCCTGACTGCGGCCAACTCATTTCTTAAATTAATAAAGAGTTTGCTTGCGTCAGACGCAGACAAATCCCCAGCACACCCACAAACAGCACCAACAACGACACCATCACCAACACCACCAATAACACCACCAACACAAGGAACACCACCATTCTCCATAGAACTAAGTATGGTCAAGACTAGAGCTACTGGATGCACGTCCTCACTGGATGAACCCATATATATATATATATATATATATATATATATATATATATATATATATATATATATATATATATATATATATATATATATATATATATATATATATATATATATATATATATATATATATATATATATATATATATATATATATATATATATATAAGCTTATGACTTAAGCACAAAGCTTAAGCTTTAAGGCTTAAGCTTAAAGTTTAAACTTAAAGCTTAAGCCCTAAGCTTTAAGCTTAAGTTTTAAGCTTAAGCTAAAAGCTTAATCTTAAAGCATTAAGCTTCGAGCTTAAGCTTTAAGCTTAAGCTTTAAGCTTAAAGATTAAGCTTTAAGCTTAAAACTAAAAGCTTTAAGCTCAAGCTTTAAGTTTAAGATTTAAGCTTTCAGCTTAAAGCTTAAGCTTGGAGCTTAAGATTTAAGCTTAAGCTTAGGCTTAAGCTTTAAGCTTAAGCTTTAAGCCTAAGCTTTAAGCATAAAGCTTAAAACTTGAGCTTAAAACTTGAACTTAAAGCTTAAGCTTAAAGCTTAAGCTTAAAGCTTAAGCTTAAAGCTTAAGCTTAAAGCTTAACCATTATGCTTAAGCTTAAAGCTTAAGCTTTAAGCATAAGCTTAAGCTTTAAACTTAAGCTTTAAGCTTTAAGTGCAAGCTTTAAGTGCAAGCTTTAAGTGCAGGCTTTAAGCTTAAAGCTTAAGCTTAAAGCTTTGGGCTTAAGCTTTAAATTTAAAGCTTAAGCTTTGAGCTTAAAGCTTATAAGCTTTAAGCTTAAGCTTAAGCTTTAAGCATAAAACTTAAGCTTAAAGCTCAAGCTTAAAGCTCAAATTTCAAGCTTTAAGCATGAAGCTTAAAGATTAAGCTTAAAGCTTTAGCTTTAATCTTAAGCTTTAAGCTTAAGCTTAAAGCTTAAATTGTAAAGTTTAAGCCTTAAGCTTAACCTTCAAGCTTGAGCTTAAATCGTAAGCTACAAGCTTAAGCTTTAAGCTGAAAGCTTTAAGCTTAAGCTTACAGCTTTTGCTTAAAGCTTTTAGTTTTAAGCTTAAAGCTTAAGCTTTAAGCTTATAACTAAAATCTTTAAACTCAAGTTTTAAGCTGAAGCTTTAAGCTTTCAGCTTAAAGCCTAAGCTTGAAGCTTAAGATTTAAGCTCAAGCTTGAAGCTTAAGCTTAAGGCTTAAGCTTTATGATTTAAGTTTTTAAGCTTAAGCTTAAAGCTTAAGATTAAACCCAAAGCGTTAAGCTAAATCTTTAAGCTTCAAGTTTAAAGCTTTAAATTTAAGCTTTAAGCTTGAGCTTTAAGCTTAAGCTTTATGCTTAAAGCTTAAGCTTAAAGCTTAAGCTTAAGCTTAAAAGCTTTAAGCTTAAAGCTTAAACTTTACACTTAAAGCTTAAGCCCAAAGCTTTAAGCTTAAAGCTTGCACTTAAAGCTTGCACTTAAAGCTTAAAGCGTAAAGCTTAAGCTTAAAGCTTAAGCTTAAGCTTGAAGCTTAAGCTTTAAACTTAAGCTTGATGCTTAAGCTTTAAGCTTAAGCTTTAAGCTTAAGCTTTAAGTTCAAGCTTTAAGCTTAGGCTTTAAGCTTTAAGTTTAAAACTTAGGCTTAAAGCTTAAGCTTCAAACTTAAGCCTAAGCTTAAGCTTAAAGCTTAAAAGCTTAAAGCTAAAAGCTCAAGCTATAAGCTTAAAGTTTAAGCAAAAAGCTTTAAGCTTAAGCTTTAAGCTTAAGCTTAAAGCTTGTTCTTTAAGCCTAAAGTTTAAGCTTAAAGTTTAAGCTTAAAGATTTGGGCTTAAACTTTAAGCTTAAAGCTTAAGCTTTTAGTTTAAAGCTTTTAAGCTTTAAGCTTAAGCTTAAGCTCAAGCTTGAAGTTTAAGCTTTAAGCCTATGCTTTAAGCTTAAAGCACAAAGCTTGAGCTTAAAGCTTGAGCTTGAAGCTTGAGCTTAAAGCTTGAGCTTGAAGCTTAAGCTTAAAGCTTAAGCTTAAAGATTTTTGCTTAAACTTTAAGCTATAAGCTTAAGCTTTAAGCTCAAGCTTTAAGCTTTAAGCTTAGGCTTAAAGCTTAAGCTTCAAGCTTAAGCTTAAGCTTAAAAGCTTAAAAGCTTAAAACTTAAAGCTTAAGCTTTTAGCTTAAAGTTTGAGCCCAAAGCTTTAAGCTTAAGCTTTAAGCTTAAACTTTAAGCTTAAAGCCTAAGCTAAAAGATTAAGCTTAAAGCTTAAGCATAAAGCTTAAAACTTAAGCATAAAGCTTAAAGCTTAAGTTTAAAGCTTAAGCTTTAAGCTTGAGCTTAAAGCTTAAGCTTTTAGCTTAAGCTTTAAGATCAAAGGTTAAAGCTTAAGCTTTAAGCTTAAGCTTAAAGCTTTAGTTTTAAGCTTTAGCTTAAAGCCTAAATCTTAAACTTAAAGCTTAAGCTTAAAGTTTAAAGCTTAAGCTTAAAGTTTGGGCTTAAAGCTTAACCTTAAGGATTTAAGCTTATATATATATATATATATATACATATATATATATATATATATATATATATATATATATATATATATATATATATATATATATATATATATATATAGTAAAAATAAATTTTTCAAATATTATGTGAAAATTTAACAACGAAAACATTGAAACATACAGGACTTTCGATTTTTTGGTGTATGTATTATTAAGTTATGTAACAGTGTATAAAATTTCAAACACCTTTCTTAAAATGATAGTCATGAGCAGTTTCTCATCTAGAGTGCTTCTCTCTTATTTAGTTCACTTGGTTTCCTCTTGGGATTACTTAACATTTAAACAAAAATATTTTCACTGACAATTAGTAAAAAATACACGAAGAATAATATACGGAAAGAGAATATAAAGCATTTCTATTCCTAATATCTTTTCCTTCTGAATTTGTAATTTTCACAAACTGCTAATTTCCATGGTTTTCAATTCCATGAAACATTTAAATTTTTGCACTCTAATAAACTCTTTATAATGCATTTTCAAAGTATTTGTGAGACTGATTTCACTTATTCAAGGTCAAAACCCGATTTTCATTGAATATTTGCCTGCAATACAAATTGTTTCCCTCTAGTTATGCCGTGAAGATTATTACAACACATGCTCCAGCCAGGAATGATATTTATCTTCTACTTACGAATAATGCTGAATTTTCCTAGAAAATCCGTAAAATGTTCATCTAATTATTCATAATACACTTTTCAAGTTAGTTTATGGAGAACTTCTTAATGGGAAACTTCTTTGTCTTTAATAAGTCAAAGGCGATTCATGGTTAATTTCTTTTTGTTCAAGCGAAAGTCTACACATTGTAATATCCTCATTAAAATCCTCTCCCCAAATTTATTGGTTTACAACTGTGCCTTGACTGCCAAGGAACATTAATTTCAGCTACAATACTTCTGCATTTATAGGCTGAATCAAGCATATAAGAGTCACGAGGTAGAAAAGAGTTGGACAGTATGATATTCAGCATATTCATTCATTTTAAGACAAAGAAGGGTCTCTTAGACTGGCAGGGGTAATTTTATCAAATAGGGAGATATTCCAGATATTGCCACCCTCTCTCTCTCTCTCTCTCTCTTTCCATATATATATATATATATATATATATATATATATATATATATATATATATATATATATATATATATATATATATATATATATATATATATATATATATTTATATATATTCTCTCTCTCTCTCTCTCTCTCTCTCTCTCTCTCTCTCTCTCTCTCTCTCTCTCTCTCTCTCTCTCTCTCTCTCTCTCTCTCTCTCTCTCTCTCTCTCCAATTAAAAAAGAAAACAAAATTACTGGGAAACCGAGAACACCAATGAAATAAAAATCAACTTTATGGATACATAGAAAGTTAATATTCTCCCAATGCAAAATTTTCCACCTTTCAGCATTTTCATTGCAACATTGACATTAACTTCAATGGAGTTACAGTTAACGCTCTATTTAAAACGAGGAGACAATTTCTTATTACTACACCACCTGGCTACAAATTAGAAATTATATACCTATATACATCCTCTAGACATAATTTAACTTCAAATGACTAACTATGCTCACTTTTCGACACTAGATCCGTACATTCCTATGATAATAGCGCAAACTTGTTTTCACAGAATATCTTCACTTTTTCAACAGTTGAAAGCAAGTCACAGCCACTAAAATAGATGTTCACTTTTTTATTATGACTACCTTAAAGGCATATGTACCCTGTTTACTATTACTTAAATCCTCATCATTATCTAAACCTTCTCCCACTGACAGTTTACTTTTCCTAAACGAAGGAAACCCTGTCATAACTCAAACACACTCCCCTTATTCAACTGACTCCTTCTAAAGATGTGGTATATATTATTTGTACTTATATATTCTCTATCATTTTGTTCATTCCTGTATTTATCTTTTTTTATTAATTTCTTCATTCATGTTTTTTCCTTTTTTATTCATTTTTTCATTCATGTATATATCTTTTTTATTCATTTCTTCATTTGAATGTAGCAAGGTTCTAAAGGCAAACTTTTCAGGCCATTATTTAAATTGGGACAATTATTCACTCACAACTGCTGCTGCTCCATCATCTGCAACGGCCATATTGGTTACAGAGAAGGGGATACGTCAGCAATAAAATCTGATGGTTCATCCTACGGTACTTCTCGCTATCCCACAGTTACTTACGTCGCTGTATCATCGAAGGCAGTTTTAGATGTTGTACTAGACAAAGTTAATGGGTTAGCCTTGATAGATATAAACAGCTTTTGCATGAGTCTATTTTTAAGCAACAATCTTTCGACATCAGACAACTCCACCGTTGTATTAATATAGACCTTTAATTTGTCTGATACCTCATTTCTAAGCTCATTTAGATTTTTAATATTTAGTTCTAAAGCCCTTCTTTTAGCTGAAAATGACCATTGCAGTGAGCCAATTTCTTTCTATCCAGATGCCAAATTCGCAGAGCTGAAATTATCTATAACAAATCGAGGAAGTAAATCAGCTGATTCCTCATATCACTGTTTATCTTGCTTTCTCATACAACTTGTTCATAGCTAAGCTGTTTTAAAAAATCCTAAGGTAGTTAGTAGAATTTGAAAGCTATTAGGATTTGAAAGTTGTATATAAAAAAACTACACAAGCACATTTTGAAAAAGGCGTAACTTGCTTTAAACGAAAATATTCGTTTTGAAGAATTAGCGAGAGAAAATGGGAGTCTATTAGTTCTTTCTTTTTCTCTTCTAAAGAAGCAGAGGATATTCTCCTTATGACAGAGACAATCATTCTTGTTTTATCATTTCCAAAAGAACTTTCCTTGAGACAAGAAAATGTCTTAAGGGATAATGATAATTGTTATCTCTAATAATCATCTATTGAAACTATATTTCAGAAATAGAATAAAGACGACTTCATATCTGAATAAATGTCATTTTTATATATCAAAAGAACAATGGTGTATTGAATGCTATTCTGCAGGCTATAGCCAAATGACTGAAACTCTCTTTTGGGGATGAATGAATGATTACAAAACACCGTTAATCATACCATATTCCTATAAAAAAAAAGATAATGAAAACATAAATGTGACACAAAAAAAGGAAGTAAAAAATAAATGAAAAATAACAATAATATAAAAAGTAATCACATGACCCACTATACATAGGGAACCAATTTAATTCAGTTGGCTGTTTTGAAAAGAATAAAAAAATCAACGTCAACTCTATTTTGCTTGAAAATAACCAATATTTGTAAACAAGTTTTGACAAATTAATAAAAATTAAAAATTAAAAGTAAATTCAATAATGAAGGATTGTTCACAAGAGGAAATAATGCACAAATGATCACTAATGCTTATAGAAATGTACAAATTATAAATATATTTAAATCTCTCTCTCTCTCTCTCTCTCTCTCTCTCTCTCTCTCTCTCTAGCTTGTGTACACACATTTACATATGCAATAATACCGTCATCTTTTGTGTATTTATATACATTTTGCTATTGAATGTGTTACTTTCCTACACACTTTTAAACTCCACGTCTTGAAGGCGCATTGGAATTCCATGGACGAATAAGGAGAATCTTTTGGCTGGATTCCAGTAATCTGGAAAGGTTTGAAATGCTGCTTAATAGGAGAACATTGCAGGCAAAGTGAGGGAGAATAATGAACACAGTGGCAATGTGTAGATAAAAGCAACTCCAACATCAATGAGGTAATGAAATAAAAAAGCTTGTGGACAGGAATTCCTTATTCTAATGTCCCAAAAAGGGAAAATATCAAGTAGAAAGTCTAGAAGCCAGTTAGCAATTGCTTGATGATAGAATGAAATGATTTGCGTCTTTCTTAATAATAGTCCTTGAGCCTGGAGGTTTGATCGTTACCATTTTAGGGCATTAAATCTCACAGTGATTAAGTGAAAAACAAATGTCTAGAGTCTTCAATAATGCATGATAGCATTCTATATTTCTTAGCCTTCCCTGTGATATCAGCCAGTTTTTGATATCACTAGTTTTTTCTTTCCTGTGGCATAATACATTACCTTTAGTAGGGCATGCTATATATCAAGATTCAGCCGTAGAAAAAGGACGATTTAGAATAACATAACATGTTTGAATATCTAATCATCTGTACTAGTTATAAGCATGTTAAACTTTCAGAGTTTCGAAGTTTTGTTTATTAAATTTAATTTATTTCATTACAGTAAGGTGATCATTCCTGATCTTGATGGGTTGACTAATGATTCTCAGTTTATAGCTTATTAACTTTCTTTTGATACCAGTATGAGATCTGTAGCTATTATATTAAGAGAGTTATTTGATGTTAAAGTAACCAGTATGAAATTTATGGTAATGAACGAAATGTAAAAAAAAACATAAAAAAATATGCATGTGATATATGTCTGAAGTCGGGCTTAAGTTCTTTGAAATGTGTGTAAAGCCATAGAAATGGTGTTGCAATCTATTGATTAATGAACATAATATCCAATATAAAACATATAAATGTATATTTAGCTACATTACTTACAGTATTCTTCAAAGTCATACATTACTTCAAAATGTGCATTTTATTGTAAAAAAAAAGAATCCAAAATACGATATTATTGGCATCATATATTTTTAAACATGAATATAAACTACAATGCTAAAAAAGTTTAACATAATATAAATTATGAGTGCATTTTAAATTGCATAAACATTTGTAGATGTAGGACTGGAAAAAACTAATTAATTATTACAATGAAGTAAAAAAAAAATAAACTGATAAACATTAAAAGTGTTCTGGATAAAATTCAATGTGAAAAAAATTGTGCAGTAAATTCTTTGAAAATACTTTAACTCCAGTATCCCTCAAGATCATGCAGTACTTCAAAATGTGATTCATCCTCCTCATCCTCACTGCCTGACACCCTGTTTTTGCAATCTTGTAATCTGCACATGTCGGTACATTTTAGTCGATTTCCAAACAGATGCACTTTGATATAAAACACTTTTTGGAGATGCTTGAAAGACAACATATCTAGCAAAGCCTCAGGCATTTATGTTTCTAGCTTCCAGCCATAACCTACAGGACTTGGACTGTGAGGTTTTTGCTATAAACAACATCTCCAAAAGGCAGCATGATAATTGGCACATTTTGCATGCTGTTGAAGGCAGCCTGTGCTAGGAGATAGTTGATGGCTTTCTAACTCAAATTACTTGCAATGAAAAGGTTTTATCTCAGATCATTCACAAGAAAAAAAGACATCTTAGGTTAGTAGATTTGACAAGTAACTTCTTCATGTCTATCCATCATTGCTTTAGGATATGTCCACTCATTGCCAAGTTCCATAAATGTTTCAAGTGCATATTTTTCTTTGGTCAGTAATCTAAATTAACTTGCTTTCTCCTTACCTGCAAAGCCCTTACGCTGTCACAACCTGTGAAAACATGCATGCCAATTAATCCTTTGCAAACATTAGCTCCCAATGCTGCAGTAACCCTTTCCTTTGCAACAATCTTTTTACATATCTTTGTCTCACATTTCAGATACAGATAACCATCAATGATATTCTGGAAAATCTTGAGCAATATTAACACATCTGTATCATCAGAGCTAATAAGAACTTCTTGATGCCCTTGCATTTCAGCATGTGCAGCATGAAAGAGAAGACAGCCATCAGCTTTTTCTTGAGTACATGATAGATTAGGTACCATCACACTTCCATTTTGGGTTATCTCAAAGCACTTGTCAGCATCTGTAACAGATATAACCTTCTGTTCTAGTTTGCTTTTATACTGGTGTTGCTTCCATTCATTAAAAAAGAAATGTTATAAAGTTGATTTTATTGGCAATCTGTTTTAAAAATGATCTCCACTGACGGACAGGCTTGTTTGCAGTGATGCTGTGAAGGATTGGCCCAATGTTTTCTCCTCTATGCCTTCTTTCTGAACATTTGATGGTTAGAGGAAATTGTAACGTCCCTAAATATTCGCAAACCAAAGAGACAACCAATCTTTAAAACATTCAGATGCTTAAGAAATTATTCACAAGAATTACTTTGTAGTTTACTTATGAATGAAGTACATAAATTAAATGAAATTCTATATACCGATAATATTAATACACAAGTAAATATTTTAACCAGTGTCTTATCATCATGTATAGATCGATGTGCACCACTCGTGACAAGAGAAATATTTCGTCCCCCCGCTCCTTGGATAACAGATGACATAAAAAACATTATGAAAGAAAGAGACAAACTACAAAATGAAGTAAAACTACAAAGAGATAATATCCCTTTAAGAGAAAAGTTTACAGAGCATAAGAAACAAGTAAAATCATTATTAAGTAACAGTAAGAAACAGCATTACAAAAATGAATTTCAAAACGCTAAAGGCAATATCTCTGATACATGGAAAATTGCTAAAACCATGCTTTCCAATAACTGTAATAAAAGTAGTAACATATCAATTATACCCGATGAGGTAGATGTAAGTGCTAAAGCAGAAGAGTTCAATAATTTTTTCGCTGAAGTGGGGAAAAAAAACTTTGAAAAAACAAAAAAAAGAAATAATAAATGAAATCAATAATAGTAATGGTGGTAATAATAATGATGATGGTAGTAGTAATAATAATAGAAATGTTGATAATGGTGTAAATAATAATGATGGTGGTAGTAATGGTAATGATAATAGTGATGATGGTAGTAATAATAATAATAATGTTAATCTTCAAGAACATAGTGCATTCAATAGAAGTAATGATGTCTTTAACCCTACTACAGTAGATTGTAATACAGTAATCTTAGTAATAAAAAATCTGAAAGACTCTAATGCATATGGATCAGATGGAATTTGTTTTCGTGTTATTAGAGATTCATTATTTGTAATAGCTTATTATCTGACGGTAATAATCAATACTTCCATAGTTACCAATATCTACCCAGATTTATGGAAAAATCCCCATGTAATTCCTGGTTTTAAAAATGGAAATCCTGACGACGTCTCTAACTATAGACCAATCTCTTTACTACCAATTTTATCAAAGATACTTGAAAAGATTGTTGCAAATCAGTTAAGTGAGTTTCTTGAAAAAAATAAACTTATTGCAAAAAGTCAACACGGTTTCAGGCCAAAATTATCAACTGAAACTGCCTTATTGAAAATATCAGATGAAATATACAAAAATATAGATAATAAGAAAATATCATTGCTACTACTACTCGATCTTTCTAAAGCTTTTGATAGTGTACACCATACCATTCTATTAGAAAAATGCAAAAAAATGAACATTGACCCAAGCTGGTTCGAGAACTATTTAAAAAACCGCTACCAGTCAGTCAGAATAAAAGATGTAGTCTCAAGTCGCAAGAAGGTATTGTTTGGGGTCCCTCAGGGATCGATCCTAGGACCTATACTTTTTCTAATATATGTAAACGATCTAGTAAAATATTTACCTAACTGTTATGTCATTCAATATGCTGACGATACTCAAATCTTAATTGAAGGAGAAATTAATGATTTAGAAAATATTATTCGTAGAGCAGAAGAAATTTTGTATATGGCTAAACGTTACTTTCTAAAAAATGGTCTGTTACTTAATGAAACTAAAACCCAATCTATTCTTATCGGATCCAGACAATTATTATCAGAAGTTGATGACAATCTTCATATAAATTTTAACGGTAATATCATTAAGCCAATGAACTCGGTAAAGAACCTAGGTGTCTATTTTGACCGTTACATGAATTTTGAAATGCATATAGATGAAATTTATAAAAAAGTAATGGGTACTCTAATATATCTAAATAGGGTAAAAGATTCATTTGAAACATCAACTCGTATAATAATTGTCCAGTCCTTAGCTATGAGTTTAATTAATTACTGTCTCAAAGTTTGGGGATGTACAAATAAGACTCAATTACAAAGAATACAAAAGTTACAAAACTTTGCAGCACGAGTGGCTGTTGGCAATGTAAGAAAATACGAGCACATCTCTCCTGTTTTAAAAGATCTAGAATGGATAAAGATTAGAGATAAATATGTTTTTGATATATGTACCTTTGTTTTTAATATACTAAGAAACAATATTCCTGATTGCTTGTATAATTTTTCTACAGTAAGCTCAGTTACCGGGTTAACTACCCGTCAAGGGGAAGATTTATTAGTACGAAGGTCTAAAACTGATATTGGCTCAAGAGATATAAACATTCGTGGACCTCATTTATATAATCAGCTTCCCAGAGAACTAAAAAATGCTGGTTCAGTGTATACTTTTAAATATAATCTTAAGAAGTTACTCTTAAAGGAAGATTTTACTTGTAAATTTTAATAGTACACCCATATTTGAATACCCAATGTATGTTGGAAATAAAGATCAAAAGAGGTATAAAACACAACATAAATATTTTGAGCAAAACCTCCCTTCTTCAGTGCAATTGCAAAGACTGTCCTTGCAATATATCCAAACGTGTTATTGTCTCCTTTCACCTTTTGAATTATCATCATACTATCAATTACAAACACTGAAAATAATGACATTTCCTCTTTTGGTGTTTATCCTTGTGCAATGCAGTAGCTAGGATTGCCTTGTTTGTCTTCCTTGGTAAACACTCTGGAGTTGCTAGAGTCCATGGCATTTTTAGGTTTCGAACTTGGGTCATAGCAATGATCCTTCCAAACAGTGATATGTCTGCCTTCAGTATGATTGCTTTTCCAGTTTGAATCTTCACTTCCCTCTTCTTACACAATATGCTAAAAGTTTGCAGTTTATTGTGCTTGATAGCATCAAAGAAGTGTGTAACAGGTGGGTTGCATTCTAGCCTTTCTTTTTTAAACTTCTTGTACTATTTTTCTCCAAGATCTAGAGCACTGAGTAAATATGAAGCAAAGTCTGGATTGGCGACCTTTCCTGATGAGATGCAGACAATTTACTGTTGACTGGAAATAAAGATTTATCCAGCTGTTAATAAGACTGAGTATTAGTGAAACTGCCTCTTCATCCTTATCAATTCTTGATTGCTGGAGAACATGATGAAGTGGCTCTGTTATATTCTCTTGCACCATGTTTCTTTACCGACCCAAAAATGCACTTCTGTGCTCAGATGTTATGTAATAATGTTTGATTGCCCCTAACTTCAGACTGATCCTGGATGTGCCTCCTTGGTGTCTGAGTGTTTCTGCTCACTGTCGATTCGAGTGTCAGATCTACTGGAAGACGACCAAAAGGGTTACTATCTGACATCTGCACAGAAAAGCTACTGTAACAACTGTAGTTACTTCACTACTTCAAACGGAAAGCAAGAGTTATTTTACTTAATATATAAAAGAGGATGTTCACCAATGCAAGCAGCATATTGAACTCCTTTAATGATCAAATTCAGGGTTATTTATATGTACAGCTATTTCAGTGGGAGGAGCTACAAACAAACCAAGAGTGATTATTGACCCATTAAATACAACTTTAAAATAACTTAATAATTACTAAATGATTACCTGTTTACAATAATTACATATTTCGATAAAAGATATTATTTTCAATTTGTACGTTTGTACAATGCTCCACCCTTGGAAGAGACTAAAGGGCATCCTCATCTAGAGAAATGAATAGGAAGAGGATCATCTTCTTGAAGATAGGTGACTCTCAAGCATGATAATAACCTTGACCACCTGCATTCTGCTTTAGATAGTGAACTAGAAAAAATTAACAACTGGGTCTCTGTTAATAAATTAAAGCTAATTGTTTCCAAAACTGACTATATCTTATTTCAAAATAGATCTGTAGTACACAATATTGGTCAAGTTAATATGAATGGGTATGAAGTTAAAAGAGTTGCTTGTAAGAAATTTTTAGGGAGTAATTATTGATGAAAATTTAAGTTGGAAATATCATATTCAATCTGTCTGTTCAAAACTGTCCAAGACGTGTGGAATTTTGTATAAGATTCGCCATAACCTGACTAATGAGGCCTTAAAAAGCATATACTGTTCCCTGTGTTATCCTCATATTATATACTGTTTGTCCATCTGGGGTTGTGCTTGGCTGTCAATTGTAAGGGATGTATTTGTAACTCAGAAAAGACTGATCAGAACTATTACACATAGTGGAAAGTATGACTCAACTTCCTCTTTATTCAAGGAGCTAAATTTGCTTAAATTTAATTACTTGATACAATATTTCTGTCTTATTATTATGCATAGTGATGTTAATGATAACAGAAAATTAATTAGATTTATTCAACACAACCATGGAACCAGTGGTAATAATATAAATTTTATGTGTCCACAGCCGAGGACAACCTTGTACAAATTTTCTATTCACTGTTTTGGCCCAAAATGTAGGAATGCATTACCAGAAGATTTAAAAACAATAACTGGCACAACTTTATTTAAAAAGAAACTCAAACAGCATTTATTTACTAGGCAAAATCAAGCAGCTGTTGATTAATAATTAATACAGTATTGTGTATCATTAAGCCCAGGTTAAGGTCAGGCTACTGTTTTGTTTTATTACAAAATAAGTATGAGATTGCTATATTGGAGCTTTTGTTAACTATTGCCGTTATACTTTAAATTATGCGAAATGTATATTAAACTGCCTGCAAAGGAGCTCTTGATCAGCAGGCTAGTGCCTCTGAATATAATGTATATGTTTATACATGTATGTATTCTAAATATTTGACAATTAAATCTATGACTGACTGACTGCCTCCACAGTGCCATGGATGTTGAGGAGAAATGCCTTTGAACGTCGTCATATGACTCTATACGGTCCAGTGTAAGGAGGTGTTAGAGGCGTCCGATGACTATCCATTCTGATAAAGACGTGGGTGGGTGTGTTGATGTCTCGTGGAATGAAAGTTTTTCTGTTATTCTGGTATGTTTGTTATAAAGGTGTGTATTTTCAAACTATCTGGCAGAGACGATTGAGATCTTAATGGTGATTGTTGTTTGGGAAAAACTCTGCAGGTACCACCAAGGGGTCGCCATAAACCATCTCGCTGAGGATACGTTAAGACCTTCTTTGGGAGTAGTTCGGAGTCCAAGGAGTACCCAAGGTAGTTGATGTGTCCAAGAATTGCTTGTGCAGCGGGTGATGAGGGATGCCTTTAGTGTTCTGTGCATGAGTTCAACCATGCCGTTGGCTTCTGGATTGTAGGACGTTGTGTGATGGATTTGGAGCCAAGGAGCTGACTGAGAGAATTCCAAAGATGAGATGTAAATGTGGAACCCCTATCTGATGTAATATGTTCGGGGATGCCAAATCTTGAGATCCAGGTAGATAGGAAGGCAGAAGCACAGGAGGAGGCAGTGGCCTCTTTCATGGGTAATGCCTCGGGCCATCGGGTTGAGGGGTCCACTATTGTGAATATGTATTTGTTGTTTTCTGATGGAGGAAGAGGTCCAACAATGTCAATATGGACATGGGAAAAACATCTTTGTGGCTGAGGAAAAGTACCAATTTCAGATTCAGTATGTCGGTGGATTTTAGAAGTTTGACATGACAAGAAGGAGTGGGACCAAGATTTAGCGTCTTTTGTTATGCCGTGCCATATGAATTTTTTCTTGAGGAGCATAGCAGTTGATCGGCTGGAGGGATGAGAAAGTCCATGAATAAGTTGGAATACGTGTCGTCGAAGAGGCTGAGGAATCCATGGGCGAGGTCGTCCTGAACTCACGTCACACAAGATGGTGGTCCCTTGTTCGTCTATTGGTAAATCTTTTCATTGAAGAGATGTGAGTGATGTACGAAAAGATTGCGTTTCATTATCTTGTATCTATAGTTCTGTGAAGTGTCCGTAGTCGAGGCCAAAGCATATAAATGAATTAGTGTTTCTTGAAAGTGCATCAGCGACAGGCTTCTTTTTTCCCGAGACATGTTGCAAAGTACAGTTAAACTCAGATATAGTAGAGAGGTGTCTTTGTTGTCTTGCGGAACATGGATCTGATCGCTTGGTAAAAGCATGGACAAGTGGAAGGTGGTCTGTTTGGATGTTAAATGAGACACCTTCGAGAAATTGCTTAAAATGGCGGACAGCAGAATAAATAGCAAGAAGCTCCATGTCAAAGGTGGAGTAATGGGTTTCAGCAGGAGTAAGCTTTCTACTGAAGAAGGCGAGTGGTTGACAAGCTAAATGATTAATCTGTTCGAGAACAGCTCCCACTGCAGTATTGCTGGCATCAGTAGACAAGATGAGAGGTAGACCAGGTGTTGGAAAGTTAAGATGGGCTGCAGCAGAAAGAGCTTTTTTGGCAGCATTAAAGGCATCTTCTTAGGCAGGGCCCCAGGATAGTGATTATGGTTTTCCAGCCAGTGTTGTATATAGTAGAGTCATTATTGAAGCAAGATTTGGTAAAAAACGATGGTAATAGTTGACCATTCCTACAAATTCTTGCAAGGCCTTGATAGTAGTAGGCTTAGGGAATGTCTGGACGGCAGTTACTTTTTCTTGGAGGGGAAGGACACCCTTGGAGAAGATAGGCAAAGTTCTGGTTTGAAGACTTCAGGATATGTAAATTGTAGGAAGGAGTAATCATCTTGGGCATTAGATATGTGAAGAGCGAGGTCAGCAGGTGCAGTAACAATGGCAATTGAGAATAAGGTGTTGGTGTCCATGAGGCGGCGATTGGCGACATCGACGAGGAGATGGAAATGTGCAATAAAATCAGCTCCTATGAGTGGTAGAGAAACATCTGCAATTATAAATTTCCACGTGAAAGTTCTGTTGGCTAAGGATAGCTGGAGAACTTTGTATCCATAAGTAGTGATGCGAGACGTGTTGGCAGCTACCAATTTGTTGCCAGTACCTGAACTACAACCACAGTGGACCATGGACTTTGGGGTAAGAGACCTGCAGGCAGCTGTGTAAACCAAAAATTTGATACCTGTAATGGAATCAACTAGGAAGAAAACATTAATTGAGACAGAGGCCGCCACAAGCAGCGACGACCTTAAAGCAAGTTTTTTGCCCATATACATGATTTGCTGCAGTTTTTGGCGGCGTGACCAAAGTGGGCGTGATAGTAACAGAGTTTGGATGTGACATCCAGTCTTTTGTGAGAATATGAGGTAATTTCTTTAGCTCGAGGTCGTGTGAGGGCATTGTTGTAGAATGATGATCGAGATGAAGATGTGGGAGCAGCGACGGCTTCCTCTGGAGGGCTGGAGTACATGTGATTGATTTTGGTAATGTTAGGAGGTGTGCTGGCATATATTGGTAGATGACTAGCTGCATTGTGTGCATCGAGAAGACTGTCTGCACGGACTGCCAGAGCTTCATCATCGAAAGTTGAAAAATCTGTGATTGCAGCAAGGACAGATTCAGGAAGACGCTGTAACCAAAGGGCGAGGAGTACATCTATTGTCTGACTGGTACCCGAACTGTCGGGAGGAAGACGGGCTATAGCTCTCATCTCAGCAAGTGCGTCAGAAGGGCAGTGATCACCTAGTGCCTCTTTTGAAAGGTCAAATATCATTTTACCTCTATTCTCTGGAGATAGAGAGAATTTCTTCAAGAGGAAGGTTTTCAGGTCCTGGTATGCAATGGCGCTGTCACCCTGGGATTCCAACCAGTCTGATATCTAGGGAAAGAGTGTGTCAGGCATGGATGATAAAATATGATTAACTTGTATTCCGGAATTTGTGATCCTCTTTAAACGAAACTGTATTTCTGCATGTCTGAACCAGATGTGGTCGTCGATGGTGGAGAACGTAGGGAGTTTGAAGATAGCAATAAGGTCTGTTGCCACTGTGAAAGGTCTGATGTCTTTTATGGCGTGGGTGAGAGTAAGAAACACTATATATATATATATATATATATATATATATATATATATATATATATATATATATATATATATATATATATATATATATATATATATATATATATATATATATATATATATAGTATGTATATATATAAATATATATATATATATATATATATATATATATATATATATATATATATATATATATATATATATATATATATATATATATATATATATATATATATATATATATATATATATATATATATATATATATATATATATATATATGTATGTATATATATAATATATATATATATATATATATATATATATATATATATATATATATATATATATATATATATATATATATATATATATATATATATATATATATATATATATATATATATATATATATATATATATATATATATATATATATATATATATATATATCTATAAATATATATATATATATATATATATATATATATATATATATATATATATATATATATATATATATATATATATATATATATATATATATATATATATATATATATATATATATATATATATATATATATATATATATATATATATATATATATATATATATATATATATATATATATATATATATATATATATATATATATATATATATATATATATATATATATATATATATATATATATATATATATATATATATATATATATATATATATATATATATATATATATATATATATATATATATATATATATATATATATATATATATATATATATATATATATATATATATATATATATATATATATATATATATATATATATATATATATATATATATATATATATATATATATATATATATATATATATATATATATATATATATATATATATATATATATATATATATATATATATATATATATATATATATATATATATATATATATATATATATATATATATATATATATATATATATATATATATATATATATATATATATATATATATATATATATATATATATATATATATATATATATATATATATATATATATATATATATATATATATATATATATATATATATATATATATATATATATATATATATATATATATATATATATATATATATATATATATATATATATATATATATATACACCACAGAAGGTTAAAAGGAATCCAACCTTATAGCTTATATCTGCTATACTTAATAATTTTATGGCCCGAATGAGATTGGGATTTGAATTAAATGCTAAAATGAAGCCACGAGTGAGGTTGGGGAATCTGTAATATGAACATAGTGGCATTCAGTTAGAATGCGTTCATTCCTAAGTATAGCAGATATAAGCTATAAGGTTGGATTCCTTTTAACCTTCTGTGGTGTAGTGGTACCGCCTTGACTTAGTAATCATAAGTCCAAGGTTCGAGTCCCGGTCGGGGTAAAAAATGATTCATGTTTTCACATATGTAATGTGCTTATTTGATAATTTCATGGCCCGAATGAGATTGGGATTTGAATTAAATGCTAAAATGAAGCCACGAGTGAGGTTGGGGAATCTGTAATATGAACATAGTGGCATTCAGTTAGAATGCGTTCATTCCTAAGTATAGCAGATATAAGCTATAAGGTTGGATTCCTTTTAACCTTCTGTGGTGTAGTGGTAGTGCCTTGACTTAGTAATCATAAGTCCTAGGTTCGAGTCCCGGTCGGGGTAAAAAATGATTCATGTTTTCACATATGTAATGTGCTTCTTTGATAATTTCATGGCCCGAATGAGCTTGGGATTTGAATTAAATGCTAAAATGAAGCCACGAGTGAGGTTGGGGAATCTGTAATATGAACATAGTGGCATTCAGTTAGAATGCGTTCATTCCTAAGTATTGCATATATAAGCTATAAGGTTGGATTCCTTTTAACCTTCTGTGGTGTAGTGGTAGCGCCTTGACTTAGTAATCATATATCCTAGGTTCGAGTCCCGGTCGGGGTAAAAAATTATTCATGTTTTCACATATGTAATGTGCTTATTTGATAATTTCATGGCCCGAATGAGATTGGGATTTGAATTAAATGCTAAAATGAAGCCACGAATGAGGTTGGGGAATCTGTAATATGAACATAGTGGCATTCAGTTAGAATGCGTTCATTCCAAAGTATAGCAGATATAAGCTATAAGGTTGGATTCCTTTTAACCTTCTGTGGTGTAGTGGTAGCGCCTTGACTTAGTAATCATAAGTCCTAGGTTCGAGTCCCAGTCGGGGTAAAAAATGATTCATGTTTTCACATATGTAATGTGCTTATTTGATAATTTCATGGCCCGAATGAGATTGGGATTTGAATTAAATGCTAAAATGAAGCCACGAGTGAGGTTGGGAAATCTGTAATATGAACATAGTGGCATTCAGTTAGAATGCGTTCATTCCTAAGTATAGCAGATTTAAGCTATAAGGTTGGATTCCTTTTAACCTTCTGTGGTGTAGTGGTAGCGCCTTGACTTAGTAATCATAAGTCCTAGGTTCGAGTCCCGGTCGGGGTAAAAAATGATTCATATAAATATATATCTATATATATCTATATATATATATATATATATATATATATATATATATATATATATATATATATATATATATATATATATATATATTTATTTACGAGTATATATATATATATATATATATATATATATATATATATATATATATATATATATATATATATATATATATATATATATATATATATATATATATATATATATATATATATATATATATATATATATTTATATATATGTATCTATATATATATATATATATATATATATATATATATATATATATATATATATATATATATATATATATATATATATATATATATATATATATATATATATATATATATATATATATATATATATATATATATATATATATATATATATATATATATATATATATATATATATATATATATATATATATATATATATATATATATATATATATATATATATATATATATATATATATATATATATATATATATATATATATATATATATATATATATATATATATATATATATATATATATATATATATATATATATATATATATATATATATATATATATATATATATATATATATATATATATATATATATATATATATATATATATATATATATATATATATATATATATATATATATATATATATATATATATATATATATATATATATATATATATATATATATATATATATATATATATATATATATATATATATATATATATATATATATATATATATATATATATATATATATATATATATATATATATATATATATATATATATATATATATATATATATATATATATATATATATATATATATATATATATATATATATATATATATATATATATATATATATATATATATATATATATATATATATATATATATATATATATATATATATATATATATATATATATATATATATATATATATATATATATATATATATATATATATATATATATATATATATATATATATATATATATATATATATATATATATATATATATATATATATATATATATATATATATATATATATATATATATATATATATATATATATATATATATATATATATATATATATATATATATATATATATATATATATATATATATATATATATATATATATATATATATATATATATATATATATATATATATATATATATATATATATATATATATATATATATATATATATATATATATATATATATATATATATATATATATATATATATATATATATATATATATATATATATATATATATATATATATATATATATATATATATATATATATATATATATATATATATATATATATATATATATATATATATATATATATATATATATATATATATATATATATATATATATATATATATATATATATATATATATATATATATATATATATATATATATATATATATATATATATATATATATATATATATATATATATATATATATATATATATATATATATATATATATATATATATATATATATATATATATATATATATATATATATATATATATATATATATATATATATATATATATATATATATATATATATATATATATATATATATATATATATATATATATATATATATATATATATATATATATATATATATATATATATATATATATATATATATATATATATATATATATATATATATATATATATATATATATATATATATATATATATATATATATATATATATATATATATATATATATATATATATATATATATATATATATATATATATATATATATATATATATATATATATATATATATATATATATATATATATATATATATATATATATATATATATATATATATATATATATATATATATATATATATATATATATATATATATATATATATATATATATATATATATATATATATATATATATATATATATATATATATATATATATATATATATATATATATATATATATATATATATATATATATATATATATATATATATATATATATATATATATATATATATATATATATATATATATATATATATATATATATATATATATATATATATATATATATATATATATATATATATATATATATATATATATATATATATATATATATATATATATATATATATATATATATATATATATATATATATATATATATATATATATATATATATATATATATATATATATATATATATATATATATATATATATATATATATATATATATATATATATATATATATATATATATATATATATATATATATATATATATATATATATATATATATATATATATATATATATATATATATATATATATATATATATATATATATATATATATATATATATATATATATATATATATTTATATGGATCATTTTTCCCCCGACCGGGACTTGAACCTATTGATTATAATTACTAACTCAAGGCACTACCAAGTATACACCACAGAAGGTTCAAGTCCTGGTCGGGGCAAAAAATGATTCATGTTTTCACAAATGTAATATGCTTATTTGGTTATTGCATAGCTAGAAAGAGATTGAGAATTGAACTAAATGCAAAAATGTAGCCACTAATGAGGTTGGGGAATCTGTAATATGAACATAGTGGCATTCAGATAGCATGCGTTCCTTCCTAAGTATAGCAGATATAAGCTATAAAGTTGGATTCCTTTCAACCTCCTGTGATGTGTAGTTGGTAGCGCCTTCACTTAGTAATTATAGGTTCTAGGTTCAAGTCCCGTTCGGGGCAAAAAATTATTCATGTTTTCACATATGTAATGTGCTTATTTGGAAAAAAAACATATATATATATATATATATATATATATATATATATATATATATATATATATATATATATATATATATATATATATATATATATATATATATATATATATATATATATATATATATATATATATATATATATATATATATATATATATATATATATATATATATATATATATATATATATATATATATATATATATATATATATATATATATATATATATATATATATATATATATATATATATATATATATATATATATATATATATATATATATATATATATATATATATATATATATATATATATATATATATATATATATATATATATATATATATATATATATATATATATATATATATATATATATATATATATATATATATATATATATATATATATATATATATATATATATATATATATATATATATATATATATATATATATATATATATATATATATATATATATATATATGTATATTCATATATATATATATATATATATATATATATATATATATATATATATATATATATATATATATATATATATATATATATATATATATATATATATATATATATATATATATATATATATATATATATATATATATATATATATATATATATATATATGTATATTCATATATATATATATATATATATATATATATATATATATATATATATATATATATATATATATATATATATATATATATATATATATATATATATATATATATATATATATATATATATATATATATATATATATATATATATATATATATATATATATATATATATATATATATATATATATATATATATATATATATATATATATATATATATATATATATATATATATATATATATATATATATATATATATATATATATATATATATATATATATATATATATATATATATATATATATATATATATATATATATATATATATATATATATATATATATATATATATATATATATATATATATATATATATATATATATATATATATATATATATATATATATATATATATATATATATATATATATATATATATATATATATATATATATATATATATATATATATATATATATATATATATATATATATATATATATATATATATATATATATATATATATATATATATATATATATATATATATATATATATATATATATATATATATATATATATATATATATATATATATATATATATATATATATATATATATATATATATATATATATATATATATATATATATATATATATATATATATATATATATATATATATATATATATATATATATATATATATATATATATATATATATATATATATATATATATATATATATATATATATATATATATATATATATATATATATATATATATATATATATATATATATATATATATATATATATATATATATATATATATATATATATATATATATATATATATATATATATATATATATATATATATATATATATATATATATATATATATATATATATATATATATATATATATATATATATATATATATATATA
>JAXCGZ010004763.1:20000-27500 GCA_037179515.1 Halocaridina rubra | reverse complement strand
TGTGGTAACGACCTTTGGCTTAGGGTGATCCTTGGTAATTGTAGAAGACTCAGAGAGAGAGAGATAAAGTGAAAGAGAGAGAGAGAGAGAGAGAGAGAGAGAGAGAGAGAGAGAGAGAGAGAGAGAGAGAGAGAGAGAGAGAGAGAGAGAGAGAGAGAGAGAGAGAGAGAGAGAGAGAGAGAGAGAGAGAGAGACTGCAGAAGGTCAGACAGAAAGTGACTGAGTGAGAGAAAAAGTTGAGAGATAGACAAACTGACAGACAGACATACATAGAGAAAATTTCAGGTTATTTTAACTTCATATATATATATATATATATATATATATATATATATATATATATATATATATATATATATATATATATATATATATATATATATTTTTTTTTATAATGTTGCTATATTTGATAGCTGAAGCACATTTTAATAGGTCAGTTATGAGCTAATGAGCAAGGAACAGAATATTAAGAAACAAATGTGTGCTAGAGTGTCTCTGTAAGGCTGAAGAAACATTACCAATTTTCTCTGCTGAGTTGTTGAATGAACTTCGTACCACTATTTAGGATATAATATATTGAAATCTGCAGATGTTATACACATTCTTATGCCATTGAAAACAATGTTGGTGGTGAAGCCCTGAGACATTTTAGCATCTATAGTCTCTTCCCTCTAATGTCTTGAGAAACATGTTATTGCTCCAAAATGACGAAGAATATTGCATTCACTCCTACCTAAAAGCTCATGTCACTTTTTCAAATTAAAATAATTGTTTTATATGCTAAAGCTAATTCTGTATGATTAGCAACTGCTCGTATAGAAGCTGTTAAAAGACATCCGAAGGTGTCAATTTCCTAAACTTTGATTATAGACGAAGAGTTGATCAATTTTCCGAATCTTTATAAGTCCGTTTTATATATACAGATGAGCTGGAAAACTGGAAGTTTGCAGTACTATTCGAAGACAGATCTCTTAAAGAAAACGCTCGACCATTTCCGGCTTTAATGCTATGGTGTAATCATGGAGGCTGATGAGCCCAGAGTTTCTAGCGTTCCTCTGACTCTACTCTAGATAATCTCCTGAATGGTTATTCTAGCTGTCATTTGCAGATGAATATAAAATATTTGGGTGGGAGTCTTCCACCCTATCGACTGAACTAGCAAAACCCTGATGAACATTGGTTGCAATCTTGCCAATCAACTTTAATATCTTCATAAATTTTTTTTATTGCAAATGAATTATTTTATCAAAAGAAATGAGCCAAGGAGACATACCTATATTCAGTGTGCGCGCGATTGTATGCATATATATGTTCTCCTATAAAGTTCTCAAATATTCTATCATTATTCCTAAGGGTATTTCCATAAAAGGAAAGTTACAAAAATCTGTATTTAAAACCATAGTCACCAAGAGGTTGAAGCATGTATATAATTCAATTGTGCTTTTGAGTAATTAAATACAGTTATCAAGCTTTTATGAAGCTGTAAATTTATAGACTTTTCATTCAATGCATCGATGTACATTGATGAATCATTACAACCATATTATCAGTGTTTATTCAAGGAATAAATGCACACTTGTTTTCTTTTATTACATAAATTTTGTGTCTCTTTTATGATTGTGATACCAGGGCGGGCCAAAAAATGATATACCTGCCTTCAATGGGCCAGGGCACGAAGAAAATATAAAGAGAAACATAGATGGGGAGTGTTGTGATTTGTCAGATATGAAGGGATAAAAAGAGATGTGTAATCAATATCAACGAATATTTGATGTCTATGTAGACATAGAAGAAGAACAGTCTCTGAAGGATGACTTAGCATCGAACTGTCCTAGACAGAAGACCTTTCAGCTACTAATGAAACCGAATTTTCAAGTGTCTCTAAGAAATAACTTTATTTTTTTTTTTCGTATTAGACAACTACTCTTTATCAATAACGCGTTCTGTGTATTCTCATTTTGACTCTCAGAACCATTTTATTTTCACTGACACAAGAAAATCTTTGACAGTGAGCCTTTGACAAATCCTTTATTACTGTAATGATAATTTCCACACCTGGAAGTGTTTATATTTGTGCAACTTTTCTTTCCATTTATTTATTTTCCTTTAAGAATATTGATGATATAACAATAAAGAGATAACTTATATATTGTGGAAATTTATTTAATTTTTTTTTGCACTTAATGGAATATGTTTATCCATTTCGTATGCACAAAGATATATTTAAAAAATTGCCTAATTTATATGAGTTGGAATCATATGAAACAGTTGTAATCCCCATGGTAATGCAGTGGTCAAGTCAAAGCTCACACTCAATCAGCAAAAAAAAAAAAAAAAAAGCAACTCATCCCATCTCTCACATCTAAATCCCTTATGGATAAAGGATTACTGCCCTTCCCTCACAACCATACTTCTTGGGTCATCCAAAATGTAAGTGGAGCAAGATCTTCTACCATGTGGCCCACCAGCAATAGCTGGTATACCCATACCGCTTCATCCAGTAACAATACCATCTTGCATCCATTCATCCCAGTTTACAGCATTGAGCAGGTGCAGGAAAATCCCATGGGCCCAAATCATTAATTTAGGTTCTCTTCACTCATACCTATTTATTGAACTCTCACTTACTCTTTATTCTGACAAACCATGAACACCTAAAGCTATTTTCACTTTATGCCTCCAGCCCTTCATCCATGTGGGCCTTACCCATTATAATTCTGCTCTCCACTCTCACTTTTCATCGTTATTAGTCGTTTTTCATTAAACTTTCCATATGACCATACCACCTTAACATTTTCTATTCACTGTTTTGGCCCAAAATGTTGGAATGCATAACCAGAAGATTTAAAAACAATAACTGGCACAACTTTATTTAAAAAAAAACTCAAACAGCATTTATTTACTAGGCAAAATCAAGCAGCTGTTGATTAATAATTAATACAGTATTGGTGTATCATCATGTCCAGGTTAAGGTCAGGCTACTGTTTTGTCTTATTACAAGATAAGTATGAGATTGCTATACTGGAGCTTTTGTTAACTATTGCCGTCATACTTTAAATTATGTGAAATGTATATTAAACTGCCTGCCAAGGAGCTCTTGCTCAGCAGGCTAGTGCCTCTGAATATAATGTACATATTTATTCATGTATATATTCTAAATATTTGGCAATAAAATCTATGACTATGACTATGAGATAATTTTCTTCCAATGCCTGTGCCCGCTTTACCTCCACATTTCTCATCCTCTCATTTTTCATACATGCCAACTGAACTTCTCAAAAACCTAATATTAATAAAATTCAAAATAACTCTGATATCTTCACCTGCATTCCAAGTATTATCTCCATAACAATGCTATAGTTATGACTGCTTTTCAATGCCTTCAATAAAATGGTATCTTTCCTCAAACATGCTATTAAGCACCTCACCATCTATTTCACTATTGCTATCCTCGCATATCACAAGAATTCTTCAAGTACCTTCCAATGATACAGTCACAACCTCTCCATGACCCTTCATATTAAACAGCCCTTGAATTTTTTAGACCCTATCCCACTAACTTTTCTCTTGTCCACAACCAAATGCTCATATGGTTCGTTCAGTCCTCTCTTCCCTACCAGTCTCACTTCTTCATACTCTTTTCACATCATTCCAAAACAGTTTGTCAATTCTTCCAATTTCTCAAAAAAAATAAGAAGAATGCACTCCACTTAAACTTCTCTCTTCTCTTTGCCTTTCCCACCATGCACGTTAAAGCCCTCATCACTCTGTCTCTCTCATACCCTGCACCATTTCCTCTTATGCACGATTCTTTCCTGTCATTGTCGATCTCACTAACCAGAACAAGATTCTTTCCAGCACAAAAAAAAACAACCAGGTAAAGGGTTGCAAAAGAGCAAAGATATAAAGCCCTCCTCCATTACTCCTAACAACACAACAACTATCACTAACCAGGACAACCAAATTACACCATCCAGCACAAATAACCAACCAAGCAATAGTTTGCAAAACAGTGAAGAGAACAGAAAACACAAAATAGAAGCAGTCTCTAATCTAAGAATTCCATCGGAGTCCTCTCCCCCACAGCCACAGTTACCCAATAATGCAAGTGCAAGGGTTACAGCTCAAATATATTTCGCATTCCTGGCAACCCCTTTGAGAGAGAGATACGTAATATATTGATAAATCAAGGCATTCCCTATGAAAAGTCTTGATTAAGGAGATTTCTTGCCAACCAAATTGGGTCTCCTTCGTAATAACAATATCGAAATGATTTGAATACGTGGCTTACAAACTAAATCAATGGCCTACAGGCACAATTGTCCAGCTATTTCACGGGGGCAAACAGTGGACACAACCTGGGTTATCTACAAAATATCCCAAACTACAGTCATACCGGAATAAACAGCAAAGAGCTTACGAAGTGATCCCCTATCTGCGAGACTACGTAAAGAGACACAATACAGACCTCTCTTAACACCGTCCACGCACAAGATACTCCTCCTGGAGAGATGGCTCTTACAACCCTTGACACTCACCTAGGCATACAAACTTTGGGAAGGCCCAATCATACCATGGCACATACCCAAATCAGCGTTACCCTTCCAACGGCAGCTAGAATCACCAGGATCCATGGGCTATCCTCATAACACACTATGATGATGTATTCTCAGCAGAATCACACAGTCGAAACAAATCATGGACAATCTCAAGAACAATCAAATACGACTACGGATACCACCCTGATGAAACATGGTAAGAATGTAACATTAGTACATGTGAACGCTCAGTCCCTTCTTGATCATTTTGAGAATATAATAATGCTAACAAAAGACTAAAACATGGATATCCTCTGTGTAAGTGAAACTTGACATCCTCCTACAACTGAAAATATATATGTGAATATCTCAGAGTTTAAAATATTTCGCAATGACCATGGCCGAGGGGGTGGGGTCTGTATTTATGTCAGAAATTATCTTCGTGCATCAGAAATAACCACAGGTCTAGAAAACACTGAAGATGTCGAAGATATATGGATCACTGTGCAGTATCAGGAACTTCCATCGTTCATTGTAGGGTGTGTTTACCGTCACCCAAAAGCACCTTCCACTCATTCAGTCTTCTGCTAGAAACAGATGACTTGCTCTCAACAGATAACAAAATGAAAAAGGTGATCAACACCGTGAAGCTAACACAAAAAGGGACAAAACCAACCCGCATTACCCCTAATATTAGGACTAATAAATCTGATTATAGCAAATAGTGGAAAGTATACCCTATTGGGATGTAGTTCCCTGCCCAATTGCAGATCACGAGCTAAACATTGCTATGCTAAACATAAACAAACCCAAAAGGAATCCTATCTTCAAGACATTCTGGTGTCTAAAAACTTACTCCCCTAGCCTGCTGGCTAGTACAGTGGTAACGCGCTGGCTTCGCATTCACGAGGTCGAAAGATCGGTCCCCGTCCAAGACCGAGAGTTTAAGCTGTTTACTGGCAGGAACTGCTGTGGGTGGACATCACAGTGGGGGGTTGGGGCTTGTCCTGGCTGACGAATACCCATTGTAAAATGGAAATAAAAGTTTTAAAAAAAAAAGATCTCTTGTGAAGCATTAATCAACAACACAAATGTACTTAATAGTATAATAAACACAGAAAACGTCGATTTGCTGATTGAAATTCGAACATAAGTCTTCCGTGAATGCTTAGATAGTTATGCACCCATTGTAATAAGAAAAATAACCAGCCCCTCAGCCCCCTAGGTAACTAATGACATCAAAGAGGCAATCCAAATCAGAAATCAAATACAAAAAGAGCTAAAAATTAGTAGATATGATATGACTCCGTGAGCGTCATAAAGTAGAAAAGAAACGTGTCAGATCTCTCATCAATGTAAGTAAAGAGGACTTTTACAACAAACAAGTTAATGACTCTAGACATGATACAGTGGCAAAAGGGAAATGATAAGAAGCATGATACCAAATGAAATACTACCTCAGAAAGTTATGAAAATATTACGGAGTTAAAAGACAAAGCGGAAAATTTAAAAACTATTTTGATAATGTTGGGAAATATACATATGAGAAAACACAAGAAAACATCAACTCAGTGAACATGAATAATTACTTAAATGTCAATTCTTGCAATGCAAACACAAGAGAGTACTTCAAGTTAAATCCTGTCAATTGTGCTACCCTAATTCTTACCATATAGAGCCTTAGAAACCCTGGCTCTTATGGTCCAGATGATATAATTTCAATTCATCAAAGATGCACTACCCATGCTTGTATCTTATATTCTAGCTATTATGAACACTTCCATTGTTACTGAAAGGTTTCCTGACTCTTGGAAAAAATCACATGTAATTACTCTGCATAAAAAGGGGGACAGAAAAGAGGTAACAAAGTATCGTCCCATTTCCCTGCTACCCATTTTCTCTAAAATATTAGAAAAAAATTGTTGTATGGCAACTTGTCATATTTAAAGTCAAATAGACTATTAGCTATTAACCAACATGGTTTCAGACCGAAACTCGACGGAAACTGCACTGCTCAAAGTTACGAATAGTCTCTATAATAATATAGATATGAAAAAAAAAATCTCTGCTTGTATTATTAGACTTATCAAAAGCCTTCGACAGTGTAAGCCATGAAATTCTTATAAGTAAATGTTCTAACCTTAATACTGATCTGAGCTGGTTTAGAGAGTATCTATCTAATCGCAAATAGTCTATCCATCTTAACAACATTATCTCTATGCCAAAATATGCATCATTTGGTGTTCCTCAGGGATCAGTACTTGGTCTTATCCTCTTCTCCATTTACGTAAATGATCTATCTTCTTTAGTCGTACAATATGCAGATGACACTCAACTACTCCTTAGTGGTGATATCAATAATCTCCCAGAGCTAACCTTAAGAGCAGAAAACACTCTGTCAAAATTTAAACCTAGTTTCAAGAAATTGGGCTGTTAATTAACGAAAGTAAAACAATGCATATTTATTGGCCCAAGGTTCCATATAGCATATATTCCATAAAACACAATAATTTATTTTTGCAGCAATATCATTGCACCTAGAAAAACAGTCAAAAATCTAGGAATTCACTTTGATAACTACATGTAGATAAAGTATGCAAAAAAGTTACAGGAACATTAAAGTACTTATCACGCATAAAAGACAATTTTGAGACTACCACTCAAATAAATGTTGTTGAACCTCTAGCCCTAAGTCATATTAAGTACTGCACAACTGTTTGGGGAGCTACCACAAAGACTCAGATAAACAGAATACAGAAGCTTATTAATATTGCAGCTCGAGTTGCCCTGGGAGGAATAAGAAAATATGACCACATCACACCAGCTCTCAAAAAACTTGGGTGTCTGTGGGCAGAAAAAAAGGTCGCTTATGCTATTCATATATTTGTATACAAAATTTGGAACCATCATTATCCTAGCTGCCTATTTGATTTAAAAACAGTCAGGGATATAAGGGGAACCA
>JAXCGZ010004763.1:12500-15000 GCA_037179515.1 Halocaridina rubra | reverse complement strand
TATATATATATATATATATATATATATATATATATATATATATATATTAACGATATATATTAACCCAGCCTCTGGGTTGCTAGAAATAGCAGCCCAATGCCGGTCCCAAGCCCGGAAAAATGGGGAGGGTTGGCGTCAGGAAGGGCATCCGGCTGTAAAACCCTTTTGCCAAAACCCATGGATAGCAGTCGAGAGAATACCGAAGATGGCCAGGGCGTACCCCGCTCACGCGACGCATAGAGGAGCCCGACCTCTGTTGAAACTGGACGAGGATAACCGCATCAATATGGACGGGTGCGGCTAAAGAAGCGAGTCCATACCCTGAGGATTGCTACTCTTAACATCGGTAGCATGACCGGTAGAGGAAGAGAAGTTGCGGATTTGATGGAGAGAAGGAAGATTAACATACTGTGTGTACAAGAGACAAGATGGAAAGGAAATAAAGCGCGAGATTTGGGTGGAGGCTACAAGTTGATATGCAGTGGAGCGGATGAGAGAGGAAGAAATGGAGTGGGTTTGGTGCTAGACCCCCAAACCAAGGAGGAGCTGGTGGAGGTGGTGAGGAAGAGCAGCAGGATTTTGAGGATCAAGTTGGTATATGGTCAGGAAGCAATAAACGTGATCAGCGCATATGCCCCCCAAGTTGGGTGCGATGACGCAGAGAAGGAAACGTTCTGGCAAGAAATGGATGAAGTACAGAGGGAGGTCCCGCCGGGGGAGAGGTGTGTCGTGGGCAGCGACTTAAACGGGCATATAGGATATGACAACGATGGAGTGAGACGAGTTCATGGGGGCAAAGGTACTGGAGTGAAAAACCAGGAGGGGGAGAGCATGCTGGAATTTGCCATAGCATTTGACATGGCGATCCTGAACACGTTCTTCATGAAAAACAGCTACCGGACATACAGGAGTGGTCCCAGAGAGAGTCAAATCGACTTCCTCCTGTATCGAAGAGAAAACATCCGAGAAGTGGAAGACTGTAAAGTACTACAAGGAGAGAGTGTGGGAGCGCAGCACAGCCCAGTTGTGGTGAAGCTGGTTGTAAGGACGCGAAGGACCGGAGTCGAGAGGGGAGAACCTAGGATCAAGTGGTGGAAACTCAAGGATGAGGTGGTGTGGCAGGAGTTCAAGAGGAAAGCACTACAAAGGATAGAAGAGGCAGAGGAGGTGGATCAGTGGTGGAAAAGGAACAGTGAAGTGATCAGGAGTACGGCAGAGAAAGTCCTCGGAAAGTCATCTGGAAAGAAGCCGAGAAACGGAAAAGAGTCTTGGTGGTGGTCCTCAAATTGCAAAGAGAAGATAGAAAAGAAGAAAGAGATGAAGAAAGCTTACGACAAGGAAAGAACAGAGGAGCGTAAAGCTATGTTGAAAGATGCAAATAAGGAGGCGAAGAGGGCTGTAGCACGGGCGCGTGCAGCAGCACTGCAGGATATGTATGAGAACCTTGAAACAAAGGAGGGACAGAAGAGAATCTATAAGTTAGCAAAAGAAAGGAACAGATCGACGAAGGACCTAACATCAATAAAGCAAATCAAGGATAAGAACGGAAGAGTGCTTACTGACCCCGACATGATTAAAATGCGGTGGAGGGACTACTACGAAGAACTTCTAAATTAGGAAAATCCAAGAATACGAAGAGGTGAAGGAGTGGGAATTGAGGGAGAGGTAGACGCTGTGAGTAAGGCGGAAGTCAGAGAAGCGTTGAAGAAGATGAAAAATGGAAAGTCAGTAGGGCCAGACCAGATTCCTGCAGAGGTATGGAAGAGTTTAGGTGAAGAAGGGATACAGGTGCTGACAAAGTTCCTGAACATGGTGATGAAGGAAGAGACTATCCCGAACGAGTGGAGAGATAGTATAATGGTACCGATTTTCAAAGAAAAGGGAGACATCCAGAGTTGCAACAACTATAGAGGAATTAAGCTAACATCTCACACTATGAAGCTGCTGGAAAGAGTGTTGGATAAAAGGCTGAGGGAGGAGACAGAAGTTTGTAGTGAGCAGTTTGGTTTTATGAAAGGTCGAGGAACAATGGATGCAGTATTCGCAATGAGGCAGACAATGGAAAAATATAGAGATAAGCAAAGAGGGCTGTACATGGCGTTTATTGACCTGGAAAAAGCTTATGATCAGGTCCCGAGAAGCGAGGTGTGGAGGAGTATGAGGTCGAAGGGAGTGAAGGAGAAGTATGTCAAGATAGTTCAGGACATATACAGGGAAGCCACAACAAGAGTAAGAAGTACAGTTGGCACTACAGAGCCTTTTCAGGTGAAAGTTGGACTCCATCAGGGATCAGCTCTTAGCCCCTATCTATTTAACCTTCTCATGGATGTGATGGTGGAGGAAGTGACAAAGGAGGCACCATGGAGCATGCTCTTTGCAGACGATATTGTTTTGGTCTCCGAGAGCCGTGAAGAATTGCAAGAGAGGTTGGAGCTATGGAGGGGTTTGCTGGAGGATTATGGACTGAAGGTGAGCAGACAAAAAACGGAGTACCTGGAGT
>JAXCGZ010004762.1:10000-22500 GCA_037179515.1 Halocaridina rubra | reverse complement strand
ATATATATATATATATATATATATATATATATATATATATATATATATATATATATATAGAAAGAGAGAGAGAGAGAGAGAGAGAGAGAGAGAGAGAGAGAGAGAGAGAGAGAGAGAGAGAGAGAGAGAGAGAGAGGCCAACTTCGTGATGGATCCAAACCGGATGAAGTAAAAAGAGTTGGTGTCATGAAGGGCCTATGGCTGTAAAACCTAAGGCCCAAAGCCAACCCTCAGTCGCTATGAAGTTACAGGGAAACAGCAAACTCCTATGACATACCAGAACAGCTGTTGATAGAGAGGTCAAAGTTCTTGCTATGCCATATGGCTATATTGGGGAATCGAATGCTTTACCTCTTGTTTACGAAAGAGTTGGTGATCGTCTGAGTTAAGCAGGCAGAGTGGTTGAGGCTCATCAGTCATTCGGTTAAATTTGTTTAACAGGAAATGTTGTGCTAAACGAGGAGGACAAATTCGAGTAACGACACAGAACGGCAATGTGTTGGAGGCCATTTCACTGAGTGCAATACATCAACTTAGATTACAAGGATGGGTTACAAATATATGAGTAAATAAATAAATAAATAATAAATGAGAATAGAAATATGAAAATAAATAAATGCGCAATAAAATAAATGAAATAAAAATAAACAAGAAAAATTGAATAAGCCAAGTTCAATCATCGAATATGTGCGGTTTATATTAATGATAATTTTAGGCCTAAAATTAGTTTTCCAATTGTTCTTAAATTTTCCTTTTATTGTTTTTATTATTAAACTCATTCTTAATTTTCACTACATTGTAGTGCTGGATGTAATTAATGGAATTGCTTCCTACTGCAACTCCCATAAGACTCGCAACCTTAATCCAGTTGCAAAATGTAATCAAAAGTGCATTATAAAAGTGTGCTCATCCCCCTCCCCCACGTCGCTCTTAATAGTATACCGTTATAATTACTGTTGATTTCTATATATTTATTACGTTTTACTGCATACGGAGAAATTGCGCCCATTCCGGCAGAAAATGAAAAAGAGCACAAAGAAGGAATCTCCTCAGCTTGTGAAACACAAGGATAAATTGCCGCATGGAATATTCGGCGATAGTAGAGAATAGAAAAGGTGATTGATCCCACTGACAGGCTTAAACGCCTACCTGGGAGCAGAAGTAAGAAAAGTGTTTCACAGTAAGTTAAGATAGGAGAGATAAATACTAATGGAGTTACGATCTAAGATTGAGACTATGGTGCCACAACGGTGAAACCTATTAGAAGACTATCCACAAAACGGAGTAGCTATCAAAAGCTTATCCACACAAAGGAATTACCTAGCAAAAGACTATCCACACAATGGAGTAACCTCTCAGAAGACTATCCACACAACGGAGTAACCTACAAGATGACTATTCATAATGTTATATGTTTAGTAAAGAGGGAGAGAGAGATTTATGGCCAAAAAAAGTTTGAGACAGAAATAAAACTCATTATCATCTTTCTTATGATCAGAAAATTCGATTACCATTTACGTTTATTCACAGTGCTTCTTATTTATAAATAAAATCACTGAGATTAGTAACAAAAATTAATATAAAACAATCTGTCCAAATTCAGGTTTATATTAGGCAAGTGGTGTTAATTTCTGAGACTCACAAAAAAATAAGGGAAATTTAAAACAAAATTTTGAGGGCGTTATTTTAAGATGAACAATGAAGTAGAAGACCCCCCCCCCCGTTTTCGTATTATCTTTCCAAGGGATACATTTATCATATTTAACTATTTCAGATTAGTCTAATTGGTTATAACACACACACACACACACACACACACACACATATATATATATATATATATATATATATATATATATATATATATATATATATATATATATATATATATATATATATATATATATATATATATATATATATATATATATATATATATATATATATATATATATATATATATATATATATATATATATATATATATATATATATTTCTTGGTGACGCACTTTAATACCAGAAAAGAGGAGTGGTATCCTCTTTCAGAGGGATATAAGTACCAATTTTTTTTTCACACACGAAAAATTTTGTTTTCAGACTTAACAATGAAAAAACAAAATACAGATTCTTTTTTCTTGTGCTTTATTGTTTAAAAGATAATGAACAACTAAATGGGAGCCATCACCACCCTTTTGGCATCCTCTTCCAAAGGGATGCATATAATAGTTATTTTTAAAATAATGATGACTGGGCATGAGAGAGAGAGAGAGAGAGAGAGAGAGAGAGAGAGAGAGAGAGAGAGAGAGAGAGAGAGAGAGAGAGAGAGAGAGAGAGAGAGGAGAGAGAGAAAGAGAGTATGTATTAGTCTCTTAGGAATCTTTTCTGATGTTCCAGTAATGCCCAGTTGATCTTACCTAATGATGACGAATGGGAGAAGGGTCCGACGAAAATATTCACGAGTTGAAAGTTATGTAACTACAGGACAAAGTTCATTCTACATTTTGGCTACATCGTAGTGCTGGAAGTAAATAATGGATTTTTTCCTATTCTAACTCCTTAAAGGCCTAACAACGAACGAATTGATATAAGTTCCAATGGGATCTGAAGGACTGGCCACAATGATTCCTTTGATATTTGAATTTTTTACCCACTGACCTTAAGCCATTACCATCAAACACTTGAAACTGTTAATAAATAGAACGAGAAAGGAAAATATATAATTAGCGCTCTGAGCGAATTACAAACATCGAATAAATTCCATGATAACCTTTAGTTATTACGACATATGGGGGGGGGATATGGACCCCGAACAAGTGTCTTCTATGCAAGCCTTCTCAAAGTCATAGCAGAAACAAGAAGAAGCAATGTTTCTTTAGATCATTTTTTTTCCAAGGTTTGAACGCCTTGCCTCCGTGGTACAAATCCTACAGTTGGGTAGAAAATGTTGAGTATCTACTTTTGAGGATGGAATTCGGAATCAAGTTGAATGTATGTTTTATAAATAAATCAGTATAAACAGTTTGAGTCATAATTATAACTTACATATATTATTTTAACAGAATATTTTTTAATACCAATAAAATCTAAAACTGTCAACATTCAAAAATGGAATGTCTTGTATAAAATTTCTGAGAGCTAGATAACAATATATAATTCCCTAGAGAAATTTCTCACGATATCAGGTCAGCCATGTCTTGGCATGCTCAAAAGAAAATTCTGCTCCCACGGGGCACAGGAATAAATTAGAAATTTAACCTTTGATGTAACTTCTTCAAATGTCACGGTAATAGTAGAGGGAAAAATATTAATCTGCGAAATACCATTAGAACATCCATTTCCAATCACATCTTCAACTGCTATTACAACTTAAGTAATATTATTATATAAGGCAACCATAAGTATTTTGCTTTTTTTTCATTTATTTTTTGCTCACAAGAATGTTTAATTCCCTTGACTAGATTTGCTTCTACCCTTTAAAGTAAAAGAGAGATAGGATATATATATATATATATATATATATATATATATATATATATATATATATATATATATATATATATATATATATATATATATATATATATATATAATCATTATAATAATAATAATAATTATTATTATTATTATTATTATTATTATTATTATTATTATTATTATTATTATACTGTACAGAGGTAAAATGTCGACAAATTGATTTACAATAGAATAATTCTGTGGCATTAGAATCCCTGAATTCCAACGTGTCCTGACCTGACACAGGTTCCAAACTCCTCGAGCTAAGCTTATAACTGAGGATGGTGAGGGGGGGGGGCGAGTCATTAAAATAATTAAAGTCTTACAGGGAGCACTAATGAAGTCCATTATCATAATTATGACCTTTACATATTCGGTGTCTAAATGCCCATCATAATCAACTTCAGAATATGTAATAAGAGGACGTTGAGAATTATAATAATTATTCTAAGAAGAATAATGTATATTCCGTTTGCAATACCAGTATTAAGAATTTTTAAGTCACATAAACTTTCTTTCCAGATATGAATGATTTTCGAATGCCGATAAAACACAGTAAAAAAAAAAAAAAAAGAGTTTGAGTAATAACTCTATTAACTAATTATTTTCTTTTCACGTCCTTAGAGCTCTGACATCAAAATTTACTTTCCACTGACTCGGTCAAATAAAATTATATATATATATATATATATATATATATATATATATATATATATATATATATATATATATATATATATATATATATATATATATATATGTATGTATATGTATATGTATATATATATATATATATATATATATATATATATATATATATATATATATATATATATATATATATATATATATATATATATATATATATATATATATATATATATATATATATATATATATATTATCTTTTAACCTTGATCGGAACTCGAACCTAAGACATATCATTACTGTGTCAAGGCGCTGCCAACTACACCACAGATGGTCTAAGAAAGAATCTAACCTCGAAGCTAACTGCTTTGCTAGGAATGAATACATTCTCTCTGAATGCCTTCATGTTCATTTTACAGCTTCTCCAAACCTCACTCGCAGTTTCAAATTCCAATCTATAAAGGCACCAATAATAAACAAATAAACACATTAACATATGTGAAAACATGAATCATATTTTAACCCTGGCCGGGACTCGAACCTAAGACACATCAGTACTGTGCCAAGCGGCTACCAACTACATCACAGATGGTCTAAGAAAGAAACCAAACCTCAAATCTAATTGCCTTGCTAGGAATGTACGCATTCTTTCTGAATGCCTTTATGATCATATTATCTCTAAGCTGATGGGTGAGGTTAGGAGAAGCTGTAATATAAACATAAAGGCATTCAAAAAGAATACGCTCATTCCTAGCAAAGCACTTAGATTTGAGGTTGGTTTCTTTCTTAGACCTCTGTGATGTAGTTGGTAGCGCCATTCATCACTGAAATTTTACACATTGAAGAGTTGGCATAGTACGTTTGTGTCCACCCCCATTCGAATGAGGGCAAATTGTGACACCGAAATCGGTGAAAAGGGAGTTGGACATCTCATGAGATATCCCAGACACTTTAAAGAAAATATATATCCATATTAACGCTGCCATTCAAAGATGAAATTAGTGTTACTGCCTTTAGCGACCATAGTTCATCGTCAACATTTTACACACTGGAAAAACGGTATAAAAGTCTGTAGCCACCTCCATTCGAATGGGAACTAATTATGGCGCATAAACCGATGAACCGAGTTGGGCATATCCCAGATTCTTAAAAAAACAAATCCACATTAACGTTCCTATTTAATCATTGATTGTCATAAGTTCATTCAGTGAATGGTGCTCCTCACCTTCACAAACTACATCTTATTATGCGTACAGATGCTCCTTATTATCTGTAAAACGACATGATGTCGCAAGTCTTAAACGTTTCATGAATATTTTTTATATCATCCAGTAATATAGCATCGCATAATCAATACAACTATATATATATATATATATATATATATATATATATATATATATATATATATATATATATATATATATATATATATATATATATATATATATATATATATATATGTATATATATATATATATATATATATATATATATATATATATATATATATATATATATATATATATATATATATATATATATATATAAGAATGAATGAACAAGGCAAAATTATTTGTTGAGGAGAGGGAGATGACGGGAGAAATGGAAATAAAAAGAGGAAAGTATTTCTTCAGTGCTTATGCAAACGACGCAACCTGAATCAAAGAAGCACGCCACCCACCTCAAAATACCGACTTTATCCTTGGACGAGTTCACATATTTAATGATCAGTTCTCCAGGAGCCTCTGGCCTTACAGCACACGGAGAGAGCGTGGCTTCACAAAGTATTTCCTGGTCAGAGGGTGAATTATCAGACATTGTAGCTAGCCCAGGGATGCTTCCCAAAAAATAGATATAGGTATGGCAAGTCTGAAATTCATACACAAATTAGGAAATGTATATTATAATATCCTACATCACTTGACCACCATAGATTTGATGGTCCCCGATAGTTCTCAATTCTGATTATTTCTTAAAAATACTACTATGGAATAAGAGTTAATGAAAGCTATAAAAGTGAAGGTATATTTCATATGTCACACTTTGGCCCGATTTCTTAAACAGTGTAAACCTAGGATACCATATTGTTAGTTTGCTAGACACACACAAATAGATTTCATGAACGCATCTGACGCGGTTCTGTGTATGGTTAGGATTCCGTACGGGATCCTAACCTTACACAGAACCGCGTCAGATGCGTTTATGAAATCCATTTGTGTGTGTCTAGCTAACTAACAATATGGTATCCTAGCTTTACACTGTTTAAGAAATCGGGCCTTTATATAAACAAATGATTACATTATAATTCATTTCGGTTAGGAAAAAACAAAAGAAGAGAGGGAGAGGGGGCATTAGGGAAAATCCAAAACTTTTCCACATTTTTTTCAGTGGGAAACAAAAGATCAATGAACAAGTTTTAAAGTCAGTAAGTCAGGCAGACAGATGTACGTGAGTGCGTGCTTTCGTGCGTGAGCGCATACATACATGCATACATACATGCGTACATACACACACGCACGTACACACGCACGCAAGCACACAGACAAAGAGGCAGACTGACATACATACATACTACGGACTAGACACATTACATATTCGAATAACATAGACATTTTTGTCATTCTCTCATTAATAACAGGCTCTGTCAGATTAATATGGATAATAAAAGGACTCCCACGCATCGCTCCAAGAGCAGAGAGAAATATGCAGCACGCAAAAAAAAAAAAAATAAATAATGAGCTGAAATGACATTGTTATCTCATGCAAATTCTCGGCATCCCACTCGTGCAGCAAAAAATAACGTTGATGTTCATGAATATTAAGAGGAAAATAATCATAATTCGCTCCGGTATTTTATTGCTCGTAATATTTATTTTTTGGCAACTTTCATTCATTCAGGCAGTCAGTTTTTAAGGATAGTAATTTCATTTATTCGCAGGAGACCGCGGTAGGGAAGTGGTTAGAGCACTTCAAAAGGTCAAAGACGGGGATTCTGGAAATCCATAAAGTTTAATTTTTATATGCTGAATGGTCTTCGCAAGATCATGATGGAGCACAAATTATTTATTAAAGGATTCGAATAGTGCAAATTATAAAGAAAAATAAATTGTAAGTACTTAAATTATTTAATTTTTTTCCTTTTTTTTATCTTCAATATCTAAAATGGGATATTGCAGGTGATTTATTTCGATAAGCAAATAGGGAAAAATCCACTCTATAAATATGTGTAAAACAAGTCATAATAGATACAAAATGTGATAAGAAGCATTGCACTCCCCTTTAATTTGGAAAATTTCAATCGAAAACTGAGACCACCAGATTTTGCCTATAATCTACTCTTAAGTATTAGAATACAGAGATAAGCAAAATAATCTGAAGGAGACCGTCAGAAGACAGCGCTAACAACTACAGAAACGTTAGTAATCAAATGCTGGTAATGACACCCGCGGCACACACATACTTAACAGGCGTCCAGTCGCCAAGCTGTGCCCAATCGGGAAGCCAAAATCTCTCTACAAGGATGCATCCTAAAAGGACACAGCCCAAGTAACGTAAGTGACATGATCAGGTAATTAGTATCTAAATAAATAAAAAAAATAATTATTCTAAGGGACACATGACGAAATACGGAATTCGGATTTAGTACCTCAGATTAACAACTGGATTGCATAATTGATTTGATGTTCAGCTGACTGTCCTCTCAAAGGAATTAACACTTCACTCATCATTCGCAAACTGCCTTTGATGTCATCCTCAGCATACTTGAATAAGCAAGGTAATCACGAGTATAGTTGGTCTCTAAAGCAAGTTACGGGGATTAGAGTAAGTGGACCATCAATATTGTCACTAACAAGTACTATTGCTATAATGTATGTATGTATATATGTATGTATGTATGTATGTATGTATGTATGTATGTATGTATGTATGTATGTATGTATGTATGTATGTATGCATGTATGTATGTATGTATATATGTATGTATACTGTTATGTGTGTGTTAGTTTTACATCACGAACTCCCTTTTCTACTATGGGCTAGGACGGTTGCCTTCTTGCGAAGGACTTGTTTTGGCAAATGTAATCGTTACCCTGAGTGTATGCCCTTACTAACCTCAGTCCATGACGGGGCGCGAACCCTCGACCTGCCGACACGAGTCGCGGACGCTACCTTTAGCCACGAAGACTACATATGTGCGTAATTAATTAGGAAAAAAATATTTGGACTGCTTAAGTGTACACTTCCAAGCATCTAGCAAGACAATGTCAACGAGACACCTGATTCACAGGATATTCTGATACTCTTACCAAGAGTGGACTTACAAAAACCGCCACGTTTACGTTCGTCTACTCGTTTGACAGCGTAAAGACGGGGGGGGGGGGGAATACTTCCTCCGTGTTCTCCTAAATATAGCAAAAGTCAACTACATGGGACGGACCCAAGGGATTGGAAATCCTCTATTTCGTAATTTGCTCCCACATACAATCAAGATTTCTGCTTCGATACAGCCACCCCCGTATAAGGGAGGTTATGGCTTTCGTATATAGAGAGATTCTATGGAAACAAAAAGTTGAGGTGCATCTCAACTTCTCGAAAAGAAAGAACGGAGCTAAATATACCAACAATATTATGAAATTTTCCAATGTGAGTAATGGATGAAGAATGGAAAATATAAGTCTTGGAGACTGAGGTTTTTTTTTCCAGATATGGATACAGATAAAAATGCTTAATGTAAATATCAAAATTACTGCAATATGTACAGCCTTATTTGCTAGTGAAGCTACGATTTTGGCTGGTGTTGTCAACGATTCCACAAAACAGGAACTTGGTCGTCTAACCGAAAAGCGCTCAAACAATACTCAGCTCTTAAACTCAATGACTTCAAGAAGAAACTTTTATTCAGTAAAATTTGCTATCACCATTGTCCTCTGAGACGACATGTCGACAGATTTGATGATAAAAACGATATTTTCTCCGGTTTTATCAGTATTCCTGTGATATCTCAGTGATCGAGGTGTGTTGGCTACGAGGGTGGCTGTATCGAAGCAGAAATCTTGATTCTATGTGGGAGCAAAATACGAAATAGAGGATTTCCAATCCCTTGGGTACGTCCTATATAGTTGACTATCGCTATATTTAGGAGAACACGGAGGAGGTATTTTGTCCCCCCCCCCTCCGTCTTTACGCTGTCAAGCAAGTAGACGAGCTAAAACGTGGCGGTTTTTATAAGTCCACTCTTGGTAAGCGTATCAGAATATCCTCTGAATCACGTGTCTCGTTGACTTTGCCTAAGTCAGTAGCCTCCACCATGGAGACACTAGCAATAAATATTAATTATTTCGCACGCACGAGCGCGCATGGACACACACACACACACACACACACACACAAACACACAGAGTTGTACTTAATCTTTACTTTATAAGACGTGCAAAAACCTTTTTTGTAATTATAATTATTTTATTTTGTTAAAAGCAATGTTAGGTGAAGCCATAGTTTTGACTGTCATATTATTTAGATACGTAGGAGATATTTGATATCGGATCTTACACGGATAATAGAATATTGTTGTACAATGATGATAATGAGTCAAAACAGGTCGTTGTGAGAATTTTATCAGCTGGAAGTGTAATTTTACTAACTTTTTGAGATCTGGATTTTTATTTACTCTGTGGTATTTTGTATAACATCTCTTTGCCAGTATTTCCTCAAAGAAAGGGTAATGGCCTATTAGTGACAGCCTAAAGCAACTCAGCAGTCTCATGAGCACACCATTCATCTTGTGAAGTCATTGGTGTAGCGATATTTGCGGCAATTGTGTTGAGGATTATGCTTTGGTATGCCCAGTGAGAGGATTCATGTGTATAGAACACGATGAACTCCGGGATATAATTGCCAAGGTATTGAAGGGGGTGTGCAAGGAAGTTTCAAATAAACCTGTACTTCAACCTTTAACTGGAGAAGCTATGATTTTACAATAGCCCCCCTATGAAACCTATTGAGGCTGGACTTGACATAAATTGCCAGAGGGCTTTGGACTGTCTGGAGACCAAAGATAATTTATTCATACCATGCTCCACTTCCCCTAAACCATTGCCGTCAGGTACTTGAAACTGTCCATAAAAAGAAAGCGAATAAATAAGAAACGATAATTCATTGATGGGAATACCAGCAATGAACAAGTATTCACTGCATTGGAACACAAACCTGAATTTTCTATTCACGATGTGCCGAAATCACAGAAGAGAAAACTGAAGAATTTTAGAGTTTCTTTGGCATGTGAATAAGATGCTACAACTCTTTTCCTCTTTTTAAGAACTATACTGCTTTGTCTTTTTGGAAAAAAGTTTCACAGTTGGCTAGAAAAATGTAAAGTATCTATAAGAACTTAATTCGTGAAAATTGAATTAGAATATAAGATTGCAAGATTGTGGACAATCGAGAGATTGTCTACATAGTTTCAAAGTCAAAACACATACAAATGGATAAACATAACGGCAGCCTATTCGAGCTAGAAAGAGGTTTCTTTCAATTTATTAAGCAGTAGTAGTATTATTAGTAATAGTAGTAGTGGTAACTGTAAAAGTAACACCAATAATATATATATCCAGTATGCAGTGCGTATATTCGTAGTATCTCTATTAAACCGGTCACAGCTTATGACGTTTGTATGTGCGTGTGGACAGAAAATGATAGACACAGATATTGATAGATAGATAGATAGATAGATAGATAGATAGATAGATAGATAGACAGATAGATAGATAGATAGATAGATAGATAGATAGATAGATAGAGAGAGAGAGAGAGAGAGAGAGAGAGAGAGAGAGAGAGAGAGAGAGAGAGAGAGAGAGAGAGAGAGAGAGAGAGAGAGAGAGAGAGAGAGAGTATTCCTGTGACTCGGTTAACAGAGTAGCAGTTATTGAGGCCTCTTTTTACTTTCACATAGTTTGCATTGACAACTGCCGAATAAATTTGACCTTTTAAAAATTTTATGGATATCGATATCGGTAATAACAAACGTATCACTTAACTGTCACTATGAAAAGCGGCAATGCCAACATTTTGTGCCACGCACTTTTATATTAGCATCAATCGTTATGAAGTTTCCAGTGAGGCTCTATTATACAACAAAGGTGTTTAATATACATCAACAACAGTCAAATTGAAGGAATCTCTGTTGCTGGATTGTGAATGGAAATTGGAAGGACGAGAGTTAGAAATTCAACAATGAATGGAACTATGGTATTGAGAGATACGATTGGGGGACTAACTCAAGACTTAAGCTGTCACATATTGGCATTTCGGTCAACATTCATCATTTCCCCAACTGGACTATAGAATTAGTCAAGACATATGGAAAAGTGAATATAATCTAGCAGTAGATGAATTACTTTCTATTATGGGTTTGAGTATTTCAGTACAGTCTCGAATGAAATAACAGATAATATAACAATCCACTAGATATGGAGCGAGTGTAGGAAAAGAATGAGCATTTCATAAGTATTATTCATTTTTTTTATTCATTTTACAGACCCAGCAATTTGGGCTTTTATTTAAGTATTAGTTTTATGTTGTTCTATTTTCCTTTCTGTTCCACCATATTCGGACATTTTGGCGTAGTTGCTGCCTCTTACTATACTTTTTCTCTTTGTTTTTAGGCAATGTTTGCAATTATTTAGTACTGTGATTGGAAGCAGAAAATATTAATTGCTTACCATTTTTAGATGTTTTGTTACATAGAGAATATTTCCCGTTGAAGTTTGGTACTTTTAGAAAGTCTACCAATAACCTATCATGTGTACATTATTATTCTGACCTTGATTATAAAGTAAAAAAAATATATATATTTTCTTAATATTTTTTGGACTTTTCGTAGTGAGAGCTCTGAAAGAGTTATGATCATTGGAAAAATATCTTTGTTACCCTAAATGATCCTTAAATATTTATTTCAGTTTTGCAAAAAGAACATTTCATCATTCTCAAACAAAAATGTTACTTTGAATTTTAAAATAATCTTATTCCCTATTTCCAGGATTGTTAAATTCAGTGAAGATTCTATGAGTATTAAACAACTGTTTGGTTTTTAAATACGAAAATACCTCTCAGAATATGTGGACCCAAAATAGTCCAGTTTGCAATTCTTATATTATATATAAGATTCCACGTAGAGATAATGATAAGCACTATGTTGGTCAGAGTAGCACATCTCTAAATTTTCGTGTTAGTCAACATATCGTTCGAGTATTATTTTGACTGCAATTACCACACTAATTGGAGCAATGTTTCTGTCTTAGGAGTAGTGATATTATTAGCAGAAACACCTTTTGGAGTC
>JAXCGZ010004762.1:0-2500 GCA_037179515.1 Halocaridina rubra | reverse complement strand
AAACCTGAACCTCCCAAGACTCCATTCATGAAGAGATTCGAGGAAATGATATATTTTTTTTAATGAGTGCGACACCGGGACAGGCAGAAACTGCCCTCATCAATAAAGGCCCGGGCACGAGAAAATGCCAAGACGAAGGAAAAGAAAAAGCTTAAGGACAAGGCAGAGATGAGGTAATGTCAAACAAAGGAAAACGACAGATAGAAAAAATTCAAAGTACAGAGGACCCAGAGATATGGAGGACTAGGCTCTGAGATGATGATAGATCTGCTTTTTGAAGGATGAAATGTCATAAGAATTAGGAAAGTCAGAAGGAGGAAGAGAGTTCCAGAGTCTGGAGGTAGATAGGGAGAAAGCAAGTCGCTGCACCGACCAATCCGTGAGCTACAAATCTCCACACAGTACCTGTGAGATGAGGCCACTTGGCAAGTGTTACGTGGCCTCGGCAGTGGGGGAGGGATGCAACTCGCCAACTCATCAGAGCAGCGATGGAAGTAATAGCGATAGAAAAGCGAAAGGGAAGGTACTTTACGACGAAGAGAGAGAGAATCCAGATTTGAAGTAGAAAAGGATCATTAATGAGTCTGACTGCCTTAGATTCAACCCTATCAAGACGATAAGTATAAGAAGAAGCACCCCAGATGTCTGAGAAAAAGTTTAGCACTGAATTAACCTTTTATTTTCCTCTCCCTTAAAGTTTCCTAAAGTAGATAAAAGCTTCCATCTCTCTCTTAGTAGAGCAAGAGTAACTCCTTTCCAGATAAGATACGTGATGGGAATCTTCATCTGTTTTTGCAGTTTTTGTGTAACGGATACTGCAATATTCAGGGTTTTTGCTCATATCCACTCTAGTATTACTTTTGGATGCAATAAGTCATTTGTAAACAAGTACATCAGATTTCGTAACTATTTTGGCAATATGATTTCATATCGAATAGTCTGTTCAAATGAGGAAATGGTAGACTAATAGAGTGAAATTGACATTTGGCTCCTTGGAATTACATTTCAGTCCTATATGCTTATATTGTAGGGCACAACATGCTTTGACATAGTGAAATAAAGAATAATGAAGTTAGGTCAAAAAAATTATATGTGTTTTCCCTAAACTCCCCTTAATATGTATATGTATGTCCCTTTCTAAGGTTGTTAGTCAGTGCTGTGACTCTTAACAGCCATTTCCAAATGGTTGTATGACATATAGCAATTATTATTCTCCAAATGAAAAGTTTTGATCTGAATCATGATAACAAGAACGAGTTACCGAAATTTATAGGATGTGGAAATACTTTCTTACTCGGGAATTGCTAGATTAGGAAATATATTATTTGTTCCATGTGTACTCTCGTGACTAAAACTATGAGAAAGGGCTATCACAATCCTGAAATAATGACCATCTCTCTCTCTCTCTCTCTCTCTCTCTCTCTCTCTCTCTCTCTCTCTCTCTCTCTCTCTCTCTCTCTCATATATATATATATATATATACTCATATATATATATATATATATATATATATATATATATATATATTATATATATATATATATATATATATATATATATATATATATATATATATATATATATATATATATATATATATATATATATATATATCTGTGTCTGTCTCTCTCTCTCTCTCTCTCGTCTCTCTCTCTCTCTCTCTCTCTCTCTCTCTCTCTCTCTCTCTCTCTCTCTCTCATTTCTCCCTCTCTCTCATACTCACACACATACACACACACACACGCACACACATACATGTTCCACAATATTGTAAAAGCTTTTGCAATGCACAATATAATTTTACCTCGTATTTATTTAAAGGTTAGCACGGGAAGCTGAATTCGTCGGTATTCGTGGATTAGTTGTTTTTCAATATTGTTTATTTTAAAAGTTCGACAACCTTTCACATTTTTCATTGTATATTTCAACAGTAATAGTTTTCAGGTTCAGAGAATTGTTTATAAATGTTAAATATACAAATGTGTAGAAGAAAAGAGAAAGAAAGGGAAAGAAAAAGGTTAAAATAAGGACTTGGTTGTTGTTTGGAGTATGACGAGTTTGGAATATAAATGTCATGAGTAGAAAGGTAAAAAAATGGACTCATGAGTAAAATAAGGCATGAATTAGTAACATTAATGTCTAAGACGGTACACTGTTTGTATGATAACATGAATGAATTTCAGTTTGGATTTTTTGCACTTTACAAGTACCAAATGCTCATGTAATGACAGTGAATCAAGTAGGACAGTTTTGATTCCCTTGTACCAGGAAGTGAATGTTTTTATCCTACCTCCAAATTCTTCTTCGGCATACTGGCAATCTTCACTTACCTAACAATATCTCTCCCTTCTTGCACTGTCATTATGAAATACTCATTGAAATCGTTATTTCTGTCACATATAATAGAAATTATGAGTGAAATTTCTCATGAAGTCATCCTTAAGTAGAAGGAAGTAGAGTTAACATCATCTGGATAGAGGTATTAATTTCTATTATGCGA
>JAXCGZ010004761.1:25000-27500 GCA_037179515.1 Halocaridina rubra | reverse complement strand
ACATATATATATATATATATATATATATATATATATATATATATATATATATATATATATATATATATATATATATATATATATATGTATATATATATATATATATATATATATATATATATATATATATATATATATATATATATATATATATATATATATATATATATATATATATATATATATATATATATATATATATATATATATATATATATATATATATATATATATATATATATATATATATATATATATATATATATATATATATATATATATATATATATATATATAAATATATATATATATATATATATATATATATATATATATATATATATATATATATATATATATATATATATATATATATATATATATATATATATATATATATATATATATATATATATATATATATATATCGATCCCTATCCACTCTATCATCACCATGAAGGAATTTAAAGACTGTCACCATATCCCCCCTCACTCTTCTAGCTTCGAGTGATGGTAAGTCTAATTCCCTCAGCCTCTCATCATAACTGAGATTGCGTATTTCTGGAACCAGTTTCGTGGCATGTCTTTGACCTTTTTCAAGCTTAGCTATGTGCTCTTTCAAGTGCGGATTCCAAAAGGGGGCTGCATATTCGAGTTTTGGCCTCACATAGGTTACATAAATATTTCTGAACATTTCCTTGTCCATGTGCCTGAAGGCTACCCTTACATTTGATAAGAATGCATATGCTGCCCTTACTATGCCATTTATATGTATAATCTGCCAGTATGTTTACTCCTAGATCTCTCTCATTTTCTGTCTCTTGAAGTTGTACTCCAGCCACCGAGTAGTCAAGCTTGGGCCTTCTTGCACTTGTACCCATTCTCATTACCTTACATTTTGAAGTATTGAATTTCATTAGCCACTTTTCTGACCACTCATGCAGATTATTTAGATCCTCCTGAAGTTCTCTACCATTGTTCTCGTTTTTTACTTTCTTCACAATCTTTGCATCATCTGCAAACATATTCATGAATGAATTTACAGACTCTGGTAGGTCATTTACATATACAAGGAACAAAAGTGGCCCTAAAACTGAACCCTGTGGAACTCCACTACTAACTCTTCTCCATTCAGACACTGAGTGTCTTACTCTAACCCTCTGTTCCCTTCCTTCTAAGTATGTATGTATGTATGTATGTATGTATGTATGTATGTATGTATGTATGTATGTATGTATGTATGTATGTATGTATGTATGTATGTATGTATGTATGTATGTATGTATGTATGTATGTATGTATGTATGTATGTATGTATGTATGTATGTATGTATGTATGTATGTATGTATGTATGTATGTATGTATGTATGTATGTATGTATGTAGTATGTATTATGTGTGTCTTCTGTGTTGAAGTTACGTTATGAATAACTAATTTTCTCTACAACAAATCCATTCTCTAATTTCATTAATGTATAAATTTATATATTTTTCTCTTTTATAACATGAAACCAGACGGAGAGAGAGAGAGAGAGAGAGAGAGAGAGAGAGAGAGAGAGAGAGAGAGAGAGAGTGAGAGAGAGAGAGAGAGAGAGAGAGAGAGAGAGAGAGAGAGAGAGAGAGAGAGAGAGAGCACAACAAAGGAAGCCATTTATGTAAAATATTAAGGTAAGAACACAATCATCTAGACAGTTTTGTAATCTAAATTCTTTTATGGCTACAACCTCAGGGCATGGGTAACTAGACAAAGAAAACAAAGATATAAACGATATCCATAAAGACAAGCTTTGTTCAGAGTAAAGATGCTTTCATGATTTTGTCTCCTCCTTCTCCGCCTCCTCCTTCTCCGCCTCCTCCTTCTCCGCCTCCTCCTTCCCCGCTTTCTCCTCTTCTTCTTCTTCTTCTTCTTCTTCTTCTTCTTCTTCTTCTTCTTCTTCTTCTTCTTCTTCTTCTTCTTCTTCTTCTTCTTCTTCTTCTTCTTTAAATTTTTTTTTCTACACATGTGAACTTGCAAATTTATATGTGATTTTAGATCTTGCAATTTTACTGAACTCATCTTTCACTGAAGAGAGCACGACAACCCAGTGATTCTATTGTCTTATAACTGGCTTTCCTCTGCTGCTCACCTGGGGCCAAGGAGCACTCGGCCCTTGGCAATTAGCCACAATTTCCAAGTTTCTTTTCCTCGCTCACCGTTTACAGTAGTATTTCCTCACTAACTATCCTACTAGAAGAAAAAGAGCAACAAGCATGCTGTTCATCATATTAGACTTGTGCCGCTTATGAAATAGGAACAATAATGGAGAGACATTACTCTTTTTCACTGTTCGAGCAGTTCATGGCATATTACAGTCGGCTGTTTTCACAAAGTTTTGGCATCACATTTTACTGCTGTATTAGTCACTAATGATCCAAGCAAGGAGCTGGTCTCATAGCGTCTCACCCATTTCTAGTAGTAATATGGATTATGTTATTTACCACCATACCTAGGTATAAGTTT
>JAXCGZ010004761.1:0-2500 GCA_037179515.1 Halocaridina rubra | reverse complement strand
CATTCTCATTACCTTACATTTTGAGGTATTGAATTTCATTAGCCACTTTTCTGACCACTCATGCAGATTATTTAGATCCTCCTGAAGTTCTCTACCATTGTTCTCGTTTTTCACTTTCTTCACAATCTTTGCATCATCTGCAAACATATTCATGAATGAATTTACAGACTCTGGTAGGTCATTTACATATACAAGGAACAAAAGTGGCCCTAAAACTGAACCCTGTGGAACTCCACTACTAACTCTTCTCCATTCAGACACTGAGTGTCTTACTCTAACCCTCTGTTCCCTTCCTTCTAAGTAAGTTTTTATCCATTCCAAGACATTTCCACCTATTCTAGCCATTGATTGCAGCTTCCTAATAAGTCTCCCATGTGGAACAGTGTCAAACGCTTTCTGGAAGTCTAGGAATATGCAATCTGCCCAGCCCTCTCTTTCCTGTAAGATTTGACTTACCTCATCATAAAATTCTAATAAGTTTGTTACTGTTGATCTTCCTTCTCTGAAGCCATGTTGCCTCACTGACAAAAAGTTGAAGGATTCCAAGTGAAGAGAGATATGTTTCCTTAGTAGTTTCTCCATAAGTTTGCAAACTATGCTGGTCAAGGAAACTGGTCTATAGTTCAGAGCCGTATCCCTCCTTCCCCTTTTGAAGATAGGTATCACATTTGCTTGTTTCCAGCATCTTGGAATCTCCCCCGACTACAGTGACTCCTTAAATATGATACTTAGTGCCACTGATATTGTGTTTGCGCATTTTTTAAGCACATGAGGGGATATGTCATCAGGACCTGTAGCTTTATGAACATCTAAATCCATCAGCGCTTTGCATACCTCTGTGGCTGTAAGGTTGATGTTCTCTAATACCGGCCCTTGAGCTTCTATCACTGCAATCTGAGGGGGTGGGGTATTTTCTACTGTAAATACTGACTGAAACTCCTTGTTCAATTCTTTGCAGATCTCTTCGTCCGTCTCAGTGATGCTTCCATCCGCTCTCTTTAGCCTTAAAACCTGTTCTTTTACCTTCAGTTTTCCTCTGATAAAGCTGTGGAAAAGCTTGGGATTTTCTTTAGCCTTCCTGGTGATGTCCCTCTCATAATCTCTCTCTGCCTCTCTCCTTTTACTTAGGTAGTCATTTCTTGCTCTTTTGTAGGTTTGCCAGGCATTTATGTTTTTTCTCCTCCTATACCTTTTCCAGCATTTGTCTCTCCACTCCATAGCTCTTTTACACCCATTATCGAACCATTTCTCTCTGGCATGAATTACACCTACTTTGGTGACAGGTATGCAGCAATCTACTATCTTCCCATATTTCTCACAAAAGATGTCATACATTTCTTGTACAGATTTGTTGTAAAATAAGGTTCTCCAGTCAATAACTGCAAAAAGCTCATTCATTTTGATGTAATCTCCTTTCGGATAGTTCCTCCTCATGTCCTCAGTGCCTCTACTCTCAGGAAGAATGTCTTCAATGATATACTCCATCAACAACACACAGTGGTCACTCTTTCCAATTGGTGGTTCATACTCAATATTTTCAATATCCAACACATTATCTGTGAACACTAGATCAAGTAGTGATGGCTCATCCCCACCCCTGGCTCTTGTTGGTTCCATTACATGTTGGTGTAGGAAATTCCCTTGTACGCAATCTAGGAATCTTGCCCCAAATGAGTCCTCACCACTGTGTGGGTCAAGATTTATCCAATCTATCTCTTTATGATTAAAGTCTCCCATAATCAAAATCCTACATTTTTTCTCCCGTGCCATGTTAACAACTGAGTTTATGACTTCAATAGTACCTATATGACTTTCCTCATAAATTTCAAGCCTATTTTGGTTCCTTGGTGGGTTGTATACAACAGTTATTATAATGCTCTCTGACCCAGTATTTATGCGAGCAACAAGAAATTCTCTGAACTCACTTTCTATAGCCAAGTTTATTTCTTCAACTTGAATCCTCTCACTTATGAGCAGTGCTATCCCTCCACCAGTCCTCTCAGATCTTTCGACCCTTAGTATTCTGAAGCCCTTAGGAAAAACTGTGACACTGTTTATGTCCTCACTCAACTTAGTCTCTGTAATTGCTACTATATCTGCCTTACTGTTGTGGATCCTATCTTTTAATTCTACTGCCTTACCAGCTAATCCATCAGCATTTGTGTATAACAATCTTAATGAGGCCCCATCCCCTGATCTTCTGTCATTATCTTCTTTATCTCCCCTTTGTCTGGAAGTATTCTGTAACGAAAATTTTTCTTCTCTTCTTCATTTCTTTCATCATTTAACCTTCTTGCCTCTTGCAACAAGTTTTTGATCTTTCCCATCTCTTCCTGTGTTCTGTATCGTCTAATGAACACTTCTTTGCTTTCTTGAAGGTCTTTTAGACTTTTTTTCTCAACAATATTTCCCTACATGTTTCCCCTCTCTCAAAGGTTACTTTTGTTGGTCTCGGCTTTCCTTCCCTCGAATATTTACTTAGTTGGTGTATGTTTGCAAT
>JAXCGZ010004760.1:17500-31846 GCA_037179515.1 Halocaridina rubra | reverse complement strand
TTTTGATATGGCTGGCTCTAGAACTAGAGGTCATAGTTTGAAGCTTCGTAAGAAAACTTCTTTGCAGGATGTAAGGAAATACTTTTTCAGTGTAAGAGTAGTTGATAATTGGAATTGGCTAAGCGAGGACGTAGTTAATGCTATCTCAATCCATAGTTTTAAGAACAGGTATGATAAGTATCACTAAGTCTAAAATGGAAGCGATCAGGAGACGGGAAGATACGAGCTTTGGGCTCTTTCCCGTAAACACAATTAGGTAATCACAATTAGGTAATCACAAACATATCTCTCTTCACTTGGAATCCTTCAACTCTTTGTCAGGATCGATATTTTGATATGGCTGGCTCTAGAACTAGAGGTCATAGTTTGAAGCTTCGTAAGAAAACTTCTTTGCAGGATGTAAGGAAATACTTTTTCAGTGTAAGAGTAGTTGATAATTGGAATTGGCTAAGCGAGGAGGTAGTTAATGCTATCTCAATCCATAGTTTTAAGAACAGGTATGATAAGTATCACTAAGTATAAAATGGAAGCGATCAGGAGACGGGAAGATACGAGCTTTGGGCTCTTTCCCGTAAACACAATTAGGTAATCAATTAGGTAATCTCACACACACACACACACACACACACACACACACACACACACAAACACACACACACACACACACACACACACACACACACACACACACACACACACACACAGTAAAAGAGGCTGTAAAGGTGGTGGCACTGGAAAACATACAAACAGTTGATTATAAAGAGACAGTAATCGAAAAAATGAAAGACGTTGTGATGGAAAGGGCAAACCCACTCATCAGACAGGCACTTGATAAGGAGAAGACAGTGGTAATCTCAGGCATAAGTGAATCCCAGGAGCCAACATGGCAGGGGAGACTTGAAGAAAATAAAGCTAGGGTTGTAGACCTGATAAGAAAGCTTGGAGTAGTATGTGGTCCTGAGGATATTGTAAACATACACCAACTAGGTAAATATTCCAGGGAAGGAAAGCCGAGACCAACAAAAGTAACCTTTGAGAGAGGGGAGACATGTAGGGAAATATTGTTGAGAAAAAAAAGTCTAAAAGACCTTCAAGAATGCAAAGAAGTGTTCATTAGACGATACAGAACACAGGAAGAGATGGGAAAGATCAAAAACTTGTTGCAAGAGGCAAGAAGGTTAAATGATGAAAGAAATGAGGAAGAGAAAAAAAATTTTCGTTACGGAATACTTCCAGACAAAGGGGAGATAAAGAAGATAATGACAGAAGATCAGGGGATGGGGCCTCGTTAAGATTGTTATACACAAATGCTGATGGATTAGCTGGTAAGGCAGTAGAATTAAAAGATAGGATTCACAACAGTAAGGCAGATATAGTAGCAATTACAGAGACTAAGTTGAGTGAGGACATAAACAGTGTCACAGTTTTTCCTAAGGGCTTCAGAATACTAAGGGTCGAAAGATCTGAGAGGACTGGTGGAGGGATAGCACTGCTCATAAGTGAGAGGATTCAAGCTGAAGAGATAAACTTGGCTATAGAAAGTGAGTTCAGGGAATTTCTTGTTGCTCGCATAAATACTGGGTCAGAGAGCATTATAATAACTGTTGTATACAACCCACCAAGGAACCAAAATAGGCTTGAAATTTATGAGGAAAGTCATATAGGTACGATTGAAGTCATAAACTCAGTTGTTAACATGGCGCGGGAGAAAAAATGTAGGATTTTGATTATGGGAGACTTTAATCATAAAGAGATAGATTGGATAAATCTTGACCCACACAGTGGTGAGGACTCCTTTGGGGCAAGATTCCTAGATTGCGTACAAGGGAATTTCCTACACCAACATGTAATGGAACCAACAAGAGCCAGGGGTGGGGATGAGCCATCACTACTTGATCTGGTGTTCACAGATAATGTGTTGGATATTGAAAATATTGAGTATGAACCACCAATTGGAAAGAGTGACCACTGTGTGTTGTTGATGGAGTATATCATTGAAGACATTCTTCCTGAGAGTAGAGGCACTGAGGACATGAGGAGGAACTATCAGAAAGGAGATTACATCAAAATGAATGAGCTTTTTGCAGTTATTGACTGGAGAACCTTATTTTACAACAAATCTGTACAAGAAATGTATGACATCTTTTGTGAGAAATATGGGAAGATAGTAGATTGCTGCATACCTGTCACCAAAGTAGGTGTAATTCATGCCAGAGAGAAATGGTTCGATAATGGGTGTAAAAGAGCTAAGGAGTGGAGAGACAAATGCTGGAAAAGGTATAGGAGGAGAAAAAACATAAATGCCTGGCAAACCTACAAAAGAGCAAGAAATGACTACCTAAGTAAAAGGAGAGAGGCAGAGAAAGATTATGAGAGGGACATCACCAGGAAGGCTAAAGAAAATCCCAAGCTTTTCCACAGCTTTATCAGAGGAAAACTGAAGGTAAAAGAACAGGTTTTAAGGCTAAAGAGAGCGGATGGAAGCATCACTGAGACGGACGAAGAGATCTGCAAAGAATTGAACAAGGAGTTTCAGTCAGTATTTACAGTAGAAAATACCCCACCCCCTCAGATTGCAGTGATAGAAGCTCAAGGGCCGGTATTAGAGAACATCAACCTTACAGCCACAGAGGTATGCAAGGCGCTGATGGATTTAGATGTTCATAAAGCTACAGGTCCTGATGACATATCCCCTCATGTGCTTAAAAAATGCGCAAACACAATATCAGTGGCACTAAGTATCATATTTAAGGAGTCATTGGAGTCGGGGGAGATTCCAAGATGCTGGAAACAAGCAAATGTGATACCTATCTTCAAAAAGGGAAGGAGGGATACGGCTCTGAACTATAGACCAGTTTCCTTGACCAGCATAGTTTGCAAACTTATGGAGAAACTACTAAGGAAACATATCTCTCTTCACTTGGAATCCTTCAACTTTTTGTCAGTGAGGCAACATGGCTTCAGAGAAGGAAGATCAACAGTAACAAACTTATTAGAATTTTATGATGAGGTAAGCCAAATCTTACAGGAAAGAGAGGGTTGGGCAGATTGCATATTCCTAGACTTCCAGAAAGCGTTTGACACTGTTCCACATGGGAGACTTATTAGGAAGCTGCAATCAATGGCTAGAATAGGTGGAAATGTCTTGGAATGGATAAAAACTTACTTAGAAGGAAGGGAACAGAGGGTTAGAGTAAGACACTCAGTGTCTGAATGGAGAAGAGTTAGTAGTGGAGTTCCACAGGGTTCAGTTTTAGGGCCACTTTTGTTCCTTGTATATGTAAATGACCTACCAGAGTCTGTAAATTCATTCATGAATATGTTTGCAGATGATGCAAAGATTGTGAAGAAAGTAAAAAACGAGAACAATGGTAGAGAACTTCAGGAGGATCTAAATAATCTGCATGAGTGGTCAGAAAAGTGGCTAATGAAATTCAATACCTCAAAATGTAAGGTAATGAGAATGGGTACAAGTGCAAGAAGGCCCAAGCTTGACTACTCGGTGGCTGGAGTACAACTTCAGGAGACAGAAAATGAGAGAGATCTAGGAGTAAACATACTGGCAGATTTGTCTCCAGAAATACATATAAATGGCGTAGTAAGGGCAGCATATGCATTCTTATCAAATGTAAGGGTAGCCTTCAGGCACATGGACAAGGAAATGTTCAGAAATATTTATGTAACCTATGTGAGGCCAAAACTCGAATATGCAGCCCCCTTTTGGAATCCGCACTTGAAAAAGCACATAGCTAAGCTTGAAAAAGTTCAAAGACATGCCACGAAACTGGTGCCAGAAATACGCAATCTCGGTTATGATGAGAGGCTGAGGGAATTAGACTTGCCATCACTCGAAGCTAGAAGAGTAAGGGGGGATATGGTGACAGTCTTTAAATTCCTTCATGGTTATGATAGAGTGGATAGGGATCGATATTTCGATATGGCTGGCTCTAGAACTAGAGGTCATAGTTTGAAGCTTCGGAAGAAAACTTGTTTGCAGGATGTAAGGAAATACTTTTTCAGTGTAAGAGTAGTTGATAATTGGAATTCGCTAAGCGAGGAGGTAGTTAATGCTACCTCAATCCATAGTTTTAAGGACAGGTACGATAAGTATCACTAAGTCTAAAAATGGAACCGATCAGGAGACGGGAAGATACGAGCTTTGGGCTCTTTCCCGTAAACACAATTAGGTAATCACAATTAGGTAATCACACACACACCGCGCGTTCAGTGACACACGGAATTGCTCCTCTTAAATTTTTAACTGTTTCGAGTGACTAAGTGCTTAGTGGAAAACTTTACCATAATTTCCATAAATCTGAAATCCTGCAGAGTATTGTGAGTACAAAAACTTGTATCTGTTCTAAGACGAGACTGTTCATATTAAAGGAAAAAAAATTGAGAACTTTTTCGTGAGGAGAGAGAGAAGCTGCCGTCCAGTTCTGCCTTGAGGGAAATCTAGAAGAGTTGCCAGAGGTGGAGCCATCACATCACATTACCTAATTTTTTGTGTAAACTGGGGAAAGCTCTTAAGCCGTTTACCTGATCCTGTGGTTCTATATATTGTTAAAATCAGTATCCTTCCCATTTATATTAACTAGTTAGTTAGTTTGATACACGAAATAATTGAATAATAAAAGAAAAAAAAATTACCAAATACCCACCTGTCAACAGTACTGAGTTAAGTTGCCAAGTAGTACAGCAGTCTTATTTTCTTCATTTTTTTTTGCTTTTCTTTTAGCTTTCTCTTTTACTATTTTGTTATTTTGTATATATATTGAGTTAAATGTAAAGTCTAATCCCGTGATAACATATCTTGGTTAGGAAGTCAGTTTATCAGTTAGGAAGAATATATAACAGAAACAGGTGGGTGCCACCTCAAACACAAATTCGAATATTCCTTCAGGTTTGACTTTTGTTTTTCTTTTTCTTTTTATACTTAAATTACCATGGTCAAGTTTTTAAGTTAAGATGTGTGTTACCAGAAAGGAGACAAACTGAGTCACTAAATAGCACTTATATGGAGATATAAAAATTCTGTGTGAAGCTAAATTAGAAGTTTTTCTCTTTTCTTTTTTTTCCTCTTTCTCGTCTTCTTTCTATATTCTGTGAGAGGGAGAACATAAAAATGTCGGGAGAAGGGGTAGTCATCAGGGGACTTAAACAGAGAATCAAGAAGTTAGAGGAAATGGTTATAAGCCTTGATGATAAAATTCGGAATATGGATGGAGAAATGAAAGAGAATGAAACACTCATAGAACAAATAAGATCTTTGGAGGAGGCAAATAAAGCACAAGGGCAGGAGAGAAAGGAACTAGAAAAAAGAATAAAGAAGCTGGAAGGGGAAAAGAGTCAACTAGAATCTAGAATTTCTAAACAAGAAGATAAAAACAAACAGCTGAATGACAACCTAAAGGAATTAGATGTTAGTTCACTGCTCTCTTCTGAGAGAGACGAGATTGCTGCTTGGAATGTTCAGATTAAGGAAAACATTGAACAGTTCAGAAAAGAGTTCCAGGAGCTGAATATGGAAAATGATGCCATGAAAACGTCCTTTGCTGATGCACTAAAGGGGAATGTGGCAGTAAAAGAGGCTGTAAAGGTGGTGGCACTGGAAAACATACAAACAGTTAACTATAAAGAGACAGTAATCGAAAAAATGAAAGACGTTGTGATGGAAAGGGCAAACCCACTCATCAGACAGGCACTTGATAAGGAGAAGACAGTGGTAATCTCAGGCATAAGTGAATCCCAGGAGCCAACATGGCAGGGGAGACTTGAAGAAAATAAAGCTAGCGTTGTAGACCTGATAAGAAAGCTTGGAGTAGTATGTGGTCCTGAGGATATTGTAAACATACACCAACTAGGTAAATATTCGAGGGAAGAAAAGCCGAGACCAACAAAAGTAACCTTTGAGAGAGGGGAAACATGTAGGGAAATATTGTTGAGAAAAAAAAGTCTAAAAGACCTTCAAGAATGCAAAGAAGTGTTCATTAGACGATACAGAACACAGGAAGAGATGGGAAAGATCAAAAACTTGTTGCAAGAGGCAAGAAGGTTAAATGATGAAAGAAATGAAGAAGAGAAGAAAAATTTTCGTTACAGAATACTTCCAGACAAAGGGGAGATAAAGAAGATAATGACAGAAGATCAGGGGATGGGGCCTCATTAAGATTGTTATACACAAATGCTGATGGATTAGCTGGTAAGGCAGTAGAATTAAAAGATAGGATTCACAACAGTAAGGCAGATATAGTAGCAATTACAGAGACTAAGTTGAGTGAGGACATAAACAGTGTCACAGTTTTTCCTAAGGGCTTCAGAATACTAAGGGTTGAAAGATGTGAGAGGACTGGTGGAGGGATAGCACTGCTCATAAGTGAGAGGATTCAAGTTGAAGAAATAAACTTGGCTATAGAAAGTGAGTTCAGGGAATTTCTTGTTGCTCGCATAAATACTGGGTCAGAGAGCATTATAATAACTGTTGTATACAACCCACCAAGGAACCAAAATAGGCTTGAAATTTATGAGGAAAGTCATATAGGTACTATTGAAGTCATAAACTCAGTTGTTAACATGGCACGGGAGAAAAAATGTAGGATTTTGATTATGGGAGACTTTAATCATAAAGAGATAGATTGGATAAATCTTGACCCACACAGTGGTGAGGACTCATTTGGGGCAAGATTCCTAGATTGCGTACAAGGGAATTTCCTACACCAACATGTAATGGAACCAACAAGAGCCAGGGGTGGGGATGAGCCATCACTACTTGATCTAGTGTTCACAGATAATGTGTTGGATATTGAAAATATTGAGTATGAACCACCAATTGGAAAGAGTGACCACTGTGTGTTGTTGATGGAGTATATCATTGAAGATATTCTTCCTGAGAGTAGAGGCACTGAGGACATGAGGAGGAACTATCGGAAAGGAGATTACATCAAAATGAATGAGCTTTTTGCAGTTATTGACTGGAGAACCTTATTTTACAACAAATCTGTACAAGAAATGTATGACATCTTTTGTGAGAAATATGGGAAGATAGTAGATTGCTGCATACCTGTCACCAAAGTAGGTGTAATTCATGCCAGAGAGAAATGGTTCGATAATGGGTGTAAAAGAGCTAAGGAGTGGAGAGACAAATGCTGGAAAAGGTATAGGAGGAGAAAAAACATAAATGCTTGGCAAACCTACAAAAGAGCAAGAAATGACTACCTAAGTAAAAGGAGAGAGGCAGAGAGAGATTATGAGAGGGACATCACCAGGAAGGCTAAAGAAAATCCCAAGCTTTTCCACAGCTTTATCAGAGGAAAACTGAAGGTAAAAGAACAGGTTTTAAGGCTAAAGAGAGCGGATGGAAGCATCACTGAGACGGACGAAGAGATCTGCAAAGAATTGAACAAGGAGTTTCAGTCAGTATTTACAGTAGAAAATACCCCACCCCCTCAGATTGCAGTGATAGAAGCTCAAGGGCCGGTATTAGAGAACATCAACCTTACAGCCACAGAGGTATGCAAAGCGCTGATGGATTTAGATGTTCATAAAGCTACAGGTCCTGATGACATATCCCCTCATGTGCTTAAAAAATGCGCAAACACAATATCAGTGGCACTAAGTATCATATTTAAGGAGTCACTGGAGTCGGGGGAGATTCCAAGATGCTGGAAGCAAGCAAATGTGATACCTATCTTCAAAAAGGGAAGGAGGGATACGGCTCTGAACTATAGACCAGTTTCCTTGACCAGCATAGTTTGCAAAGTTATGGAGAAACTACTAAGGAAACATATCTCTCTTCACTTGGAATCCTTCAACTTTTTGTCAGTGAGGCAACATGGCTTCAGAGAAGGTAGATCAACAGTAACAAACTTATTAGAATTTTATGATGAGGTAAGCCAAATCTTACAGGAAAGAGAGGGCTGGGCAGATTGCATATTCCTAGACTTCCAGAAAGCGTTTGACACTGTTCCACATGGGAGACTTATTAGGAAGCTGCAATCAATGGCTAGAATAGGTGGAAATGTCTTGGAATGGATAAAAACTTACTTAGAAGGAAGGGAACAGAGGGTTAGAGTAAGACACTCAGTGTCTGAATGGAGAAGAGTTAGTAGTGGAGTTCCACAGGGTTCAGTTTTAGGGCCACTTTTGTTCCTTGTAAATGTAAATGACCTACCAGAGTCTGTAAATTCATTCATGAATATGTTTGCAGATGATGCAAAGATTGTGAAGAAAGTAAAAAACGAGAACAATGGTAGAGAACTTCAGGAGGATCTAAATAATCTGCATGAGTGGTCAGAAAAGTGGCTAATGAAATTCAATACCTCAAAATGTAAGGTAATGAGAATGGGTACAAGTGCAAGAAGGCCCAAGTTTGACTACTCGGTGGCTGGAGTACAACTTCAAGAGACAGAAAATGAGAGAGATCTAGGAGTAATCATTCTGGCAGATTTGTCTCCAGAAATACATATAAATGGCGTAGTAAGGGCAGCATATGCATTCTTATCAAATGTAAGGGTAGCCTTCAGGCACATGGACAAGGAAATGTTCAGAAATATTTATGTAACCTATGTGAGGCCAAAACTCGAATATGCAGCCCCCTTTTGGAATCCGCACTTGAAAAAGCACATAGCTAAGCTTGAAAAAGTTCAAAGACATGCCACGAAACTGGTGCCAGAAATACGCAATCTCGGTTATGATGAGAGGCTGAGGGAATTAGACTTGCCATCACTCGAAGCTAGAAGAGTAAGGGGGGATATGGTGACAGTCTTTAAATTCCTTCATGGTTATGATAGAGTGGATAGGGATCGATATTTCGATATGGCTGGCTCTAGAACTAGAGGTCATAGTTTGAAGCTTGGTAAGAAAACTTGTTTGCAGGATGTAAGGAAATACTTTTTCAGTGTAAGAGTAGTTGATAACTGGAATTCGCTAAGCGAGGAGGTAGTTAATGCTATCTCAATCCATAGTTTTAAGGACAGGTACGATAAGTATCACTAAGTCTAAAATGGAAGCGATCAGGAGACGGGAAGATACGAGCTTTGGGCTCTTTCCCGTAAACACAATTAGGTAATCAGAATTAGGTAATCACACACACACATACACACACTTATCATACCTGTCCTTAAGACTATGGATTGAGTGTGTGTGTGTGTGTGTGTGTGTGTGTGTGTTTACGTAATAGTGTTTACGGGAATGAGCCCAAAGCTCGTATCTTCCCGTGTGTGTGTGTGTGTGTGTGTGATTACCACAATTAGGTAATCACACACACACGTGAAGATACGAGGTTTGGGCTCTTTTCCGTAAACACAATTAGGCAAACACAATAAGGTAAACACACACACTCAATCCATAGTTTTAAGGACAGGTATGATGAGCATCACTAAGTACAAAATGGAGCCGATCAGGAGACGGGAAGATATGAGCTTTGGGCTCTTTCCTGTAAGCACAATTAGGTAATCATAACTAGGTAATCACACATCTACACTGGAAAAAGCACATAGTTAAGCTGGGAAAAGTTCAGAGACATGACACGAAACTGGTGCCAGAAATTTGCAGTCTCAGTTATGAAAAGAGGCTGAGGGAATTAGACGTACTATCATTCGAAGCTAGAAGAATGAGGGGGATATGGTGACGCCTTTTAAATTCCTTTATGGTTATGACAGAGTGGATATAGATCGATATTTTGATATGGCTGGCACTAGAACTAGAGGTCATAGCTTGAAGCTTCGTAAGAAAACTTCTTTGCAGGATGTAAGGAAATACTTTTTTAATGCAAGAGTAGTTGATGATTGGAATTGGTAAAGTGATGAGGTAGTTAATGCTATATCAGTCCATAGTTTTAAGGACAATTATAAGTATCACTAAGTACATAAATCGAACCGACTAGGAGAAGGTGAGTTACGATCACAATTAGATAATTACAATTAGGCAATTACACACATCAAAAGTTCAAAGACATGCCACGAAACTGGTGCCAGAAATATGCAATCTCATTTATGAGGAGAGGCTGAGGGAATTAGAGTTATCATCACTCGAAGCTTGGAGAATGAGGGAATATATGGAGTCAGTTTTTAAATTTCTTCATGGTTATGACAGTGGATAGGGATCGATATTTTGATATGGCTGATACTAGAACAAGAGGTCATAGTTTGAAGCTTCGTAAGAAAACTTCTTTGCAGGATGTAAGAAAGTACTGTTTTTTTTTTTAGTGTAAAAGTTTTTTTTTTTATAAGCGTGACACCGGGACAGGCAAAAACTGCACTCATCAATAAAGGCCCAGCCACGAGAAAATACCAAGACGAAGGGGAAGAAAAGGTTAAGGACAAGGCAGAGATGAGCTAATGTCACACAAAGGAAAACGAAAGACAGAAAAAAAAAACAGTCAAAGTTCAGAGAACCCAGAGATATGGAGGACTAGTCCCTGAGATGATGATAGGTCTGCTTTTTGAAGTATGATTGATCATAAGAATTAGGATTTCAGAAGGAGGAAGAGAGTTAAAGAGAGGTAGATGGGAAGAAGAAGTCGCTGCACCGACCAAACCATGAGCTACAAATTACCACACAGTACCTGTGAGTTGGGGCCGCTTGGCGAGTGTTACGCGGTCTAGGAAATGGGGAAGGGATGAAACTCACCAACTTATCAGAGCAGCGACGGAAGTAGTAGCGATAGAAAAGAGAAATGGAAGATACCTTACGGCGAAGAGAGAGAGAATCAACATTAGAAATAAGAGAAGGATCATTAATGAGTCTTACTGCCTTAGATTCAACCCTGTCAAGGAGATAAGTATAAGAAGAAGCACTCCAGATGTGTGAGTAGTATTCTAAGCAGGGACAGATAAGACTTTTTTAAATTTTAAGTAACTGTAAAGAGGAAAAGTAATGATGAAAACGTAACAAAACCCCCAAATTTTTTGGATGAAAATTTAGAAATTTGGATTAGGTGATTCCTCCAAGACAAATTAGAAGCTATATGGATTCCCAATATGTTGATAGAATTAAGAGGGTAAATTACGTTAGTTTCAGAGACAATAGGGTTATCAGGAGGGGAAGAAGATAAAGAGATAGCCAGAAACTGTGTCTTGGAGGCATTGAATTTAACAAAATTTTGAGTGCCACACTCAGATACTCTTTGCAAATCGGAGTTGAGAGTAGAAGAAAGAGTGATATGAGATTGATTACGAATGGCAAATGAAGGTTGAGAAGAAAAGGCAGAGGAAAAGTGAATGGTAGAATCATCAGCAGAGGCATGAAGAAGAGAGGAAGATGGGGATTGTAGATCATTGATGAAGAGAAGGAACAGAGTAGGTGAAAGAACAAAGCCCTGTGGAACACCACTGGACACAGAGAAAGGGATAGATGTCGCACCATGAACAACTACAGATATAAAACGGTCAGAAAGAAAACTGGAAATCAGAGAACAGAAAGAAGGGGTAAAGCCATAGGCAGGGATTTTGGCCAACAGAGCCTTGTACCAGACTCTGTCAAAACCCTTAGAGATATCCAGGGCGATGACAAAGGATTCCCCATAGTTCCTCAGAGAAGATGACCATACATGAGTAAGATAGGACAGGAGATCACCAGTGGATCTTGCCTTGGGGAAGCCGTACTGGTAATTGGAGATAAGTGAGTTAGATTCAAGGCGATTCAAGAAGTGAGCATTGATCAATGTTCCGAAAACTTTAGCAATAGAGGAGGTTAGGGCAATAGGTCGGCAGTTTGAAGGAATAGAGAGGTCACCCTTCTTAGGAACAGGTTGAACTACAACATGCTCCCAAGATGAAGGATAGATACTGGTTGACAGAATGAGGCAAAACAGACGGAAAAGCATGAGAGCCAGTTCATCTGCAAACTCCTTAAGGAACCTTGCAGGGATACCATCGGGACCAGATGCCTTGTTCGTCTTTAGAGAGCGAAGAGATGAACTTTGCATGAAGAAAGGATAAGTGAGGGCATAGGGTTAGATAGGGGTAAAGATTGAGGAAAATGTGCACTGGATTCGTTTATAAAAGAGTTGACAGATAAATGAGAGCTAAAGAGAGTGGCATTGTCAGTGGGAGAGCAAGCAATAAATCCATCAGAACGAATGAGAGGAGGAAAGCTTGAGTTACAGAAGTTTTTGGAGAGGTTTATGGCTAAGGATCAGAAGCATCTGTTAGTGGGAGAGGAGTTAAGGTCATCATCTTATAAGGGAAGCCTTAGACCTTTGAATCTGAGCAGTACAGCGATTCCTAGCTACGATAAAAGCAGAGCGAGTTAAATTGGCATGAGAGGCTTGGTAAGATCAATGTGACCGATTCCTAGCCTGGATAGCCATGGAGCAGGCACGGTCAAACCAAGGTTTAGGGGGAGAGAAAGTTTTTGTAGAAGAGGGGATGTACGCCTCCATTCCTGCAGTCATGATCTCAGCAACTTTTAGAGCCACCTGGTCAGTAGTCATCCCAGAAATACGCAATCTCAGTTATGATGAGAGGCTAAGGGAATTAGACTTACCATCACTCGAAGCTAGAAGATTGAGGGGGGATATGGTGACAGTCTTTAAATTTCTTCATGCTTATGATAGAAAGGATAGAGATTGATATTTTTATATGACTAGCTCTAGAACTAGAGGTCATAGTTTGCAGCTTCGTAAGAAAACTTCTTTGCAGGATGTAAGGAAGTACTTTTTTTAGTGTAACAGTAGTTGATAATTGGAATTCGCTAAGCGAGGAGGTAGTTAATGCTAACTCAATCCATAGTTTTAAGGACAAGTATGATAAGTATCACTAATTACAAAATGGAACCGATCAGGAAGCGGGAAGATAAGAACCTTGGGCTCTTTCCCGTAAGCACAAAAAGGTAATTACACACACACACACACACACACACACACACACACACACACACATATATATATATATATATATATATATATATATATATATATATATATATATATACATATATATATATATATATATATATATATATATATATATATATATATATATATATATATATATATATATATATATATATATATATATATATATATATATATATATATATATATATATATATATATATATATATATATATATATATATATATATATATATATATATATATATACATATATATATATATATATATATATATATATATATATATATATATATATATATATATATATATATATATATATATATATATATATAACCAAATAAGCACATTACATATGTGAAAACATGAATCATTTTTTACCCCGACCGGGACTCGAACCTAGGACTTATGATTACTAAGTCAAGGTGCTACCATTGCACCACAGAAAGTTAAAAGGAATCCAACCTTATAGCTTATATCTGCTATACTTAGGAATGAATGCATTCTATCTGAATGCCACTACGTTCATATTACAGATTCTCCAACCTCACTCGTGGATTAATTTTCGCATTTAATTCAATTCCCAATCTCATTCGGGCATTACAATAACCAAATAAGCACATTACATATGTGAAAACATGAATCATTTTTTACCCCGACCGGGACTCGAACCTAGGACTTATGATTACTAAGTCAAGGCACTACCAATGCACCACAGAAGGTTAAAAGGAATCCAACCATATAGCTTATATCTGCTATACTTAGGAATGAACGCATTCTATCTGAATGCCACTATGTTCATATTACAGATTCCCCAACCTCACTCGTGGATTCATTTTCGCATTTAATTCAATTCCCAATCTCATTCGGGCATTACAATAACAAAATAAGCACATTACATATGTGAAAACATGAATCATTTTTTACCCCGACCGGGACTCGAACCTAGGATTTATGATTACTAAGCAAAGGCGCTACCAATGCACCACAGAAGGTTAAAAGTAATCCAACCTTATAGCTTATATCTGCTATACTTAGGAATGAACGCATTCTATCTGAATGCCACTATGTTCATATTACAGATTCCCCAACCTCACTCGTGGATTCATTTTCGCATTTAATTCAATTCTCAATCTCATTCGGGCATTACAATAACCAAATAAGCACATTACATATGTGAAAACATGAATCATTTTTTACCCCGACCGGGACCCGAACCTAGGACTTATGATTACTAAGTCAAGGCGCTACCAATGCACCACAGAAGGTTAAAAGGAATCCAACCTTATAGCTTATATCTGCTATACTTAGGAATAAATGCATTCTATCTGAATGCTACTATGTTCATATTACAGATTCCCCAACCTCACTCGTGGTGCATTGGTAGTGCCTTGACTTAGTAATCATAAGTCCTAGGTTCGTGTCCCGGTCGGGGTAAAAAATGATTCATGTTTTCACATATGTAATGTGCTTAGTTGGTTATTGTAATGC
>JAXCGZ010004760.1:0-10000 GCA_037179515.1 Halocaridina rubra | reverse complement strand
AAGAAGTGAAAAAATAAAATGTTGCTGAGACCTTTTGGACGAAATTCCTTGTAAGCAAATAGCCTAATTACAGATAGACAGTTAGCTAGTTGGGTAATTTTTATTTCGTTAAAATATTCATAGATTTATTTCACTAAATATACATGTTAATTTTTCAAATATACAAATATCACCATTTTAGTTATTTTTGCATTCAAACTAAAAGCTTTGAAACATATAAATAGATAGACAATTCTATGTAGATATGTGCACACACACACACACACAAACTACAGACAAACTGATGAATACGCATACATGTAAATACATATATACTTTACATGCATGAATACATAGATGATATAAAGACACGTAGTGATGGATAAATAGTGATGGACAGACAGATAGATAGGAAAGGGTAAATTCATCAATCAGAAAAAGTCTAAAAAAAAAAGATGAGCATCCCAAAGCACCAGTGAATAGATTTAATGCAGAAGAGAAAGAAGAAGAAGAAAAAAAAATTCTCTTCACGAGTCTCTCACCGTAACTGTTCTTTATGGGTTCTCCATTTCCTAAAACTATTGCTTTGCCTCTCTTGGTATATTTCAATCCTCTGATTGTTTCATTGTAATAATTAGTTATGTATAGGACCTTGGCTGTTTGCTTGTTTGTTTGTTTGGTTATTCACTTGTAAATTTGTTTGCAGGACAGGACTCGAATATATTTGGTAGGTTACTTTTGTACCCGACTTCAGTCGGTTAGGCTAGTTTAAGGGTAGATCAGGGTGGGTAGGTTCGGTTAGGTTAGGTTAGGATAGGGTAGAGTTAAGGTTATGTTAAAGTTTAGGTTATAGGTTAGTACAGCCGAAAGCAGAAGGTTAACTTGGATTAGATAGAGTTACATAGAGTCTCCGTGGCTCAAGCGGTAGCGTCCGCGACTCTGAGGCATCAGGTCGAGGGTTAGCGCCCCGTCACGGTCTGAGGTTAGCAAGGGCATGCACTCAGGGTAACGATTACATCTGCCAAAGCAAGTCCTTCGCAAGAAGGCAACGTCCTAGCCTTTGGTAGAAAAGGGAGTCGGTGACCTAAACCCGAAACAAACAAGATAGAGTCGTAGGTTTGCTCATAACTGTCATCTGTTGGTTATATTAGTTTTTGTTTTTTATGATTGTGACATCAGGACGGGCCAAATAAATTATAAAATAAGAAGCCCTCATCGGGCCTGGGCACGAAAAATACATAAAGTAAATAGAAACAGAGATGGAGAGTGTAATGACATGTCAGATGTGAAGGGATAATAAAAGATGTGTGATGAATATCCAAGAATACTCAGTGTAGCTGTAGGCATAGAAAAAGAACCGTAACTGAAGGAAGACTTAAAGTCGAACTGTCCTGGACACACCTATTTAAGTTCAAAAAAACCTTCAGCTGTAGTATCGCAACTGTTAGATAGACCAGGCTAGAATAGGTTTGGTTATTGGGTATTATTAGAGTATCTCTATCTTTTCAATTGCCTCCTGTGGGACGTGCGCCCCAAGTTGGGAACCAAGGCTCTAGACCGGGGGTATTGAACATTTTTCCCCCCCTACGTACCCTTTTGGGTATTCTTTATGTCAGCCATGTACTGCTTCCCTTTGTGATAAGTGGAAAAAGAGAACACAGAAAACATTCCTTTGTGTATATTTGTAAATACTTAAGTGAATTAACTACGTAACCGTCCTGCCATACCCAGTAATATTGTAAGCAAAAACAATTCCATTGAAAATTAAAGAAAAAAAATTCACATATCTCTGACTGTGGCTGTGCAGTATAAATTTCATGGTTAAGGAAAGAATTGAAAAAACAAAGCTCTTCCTGAATGGCACCATTAACAGTAGCAACATCTGTATGGAAAGTGTTCCTAATTAGCTTTAATTTAACTTTAGACACATCTTGAAAGTATCTCTTTAATTCATTTTGCAGTGAGGAAAGATGTTCCACTATTAAATTTGTCATCTGATGTACAGTAGAGGTGTCCTGCCTGGGGAGGGGCGTACCCCCTAACAGACCCCTTGCGTACCCCAGGTTGAAAACCCTTGCTCTAGACGCTAGAATTGCTAAGAAAAGAAAAGATATTTGTACAGGAGTTGCATACTTACCTAGACAGTGAGTTGGTTATATATGTATTTATATACTTATGTATTTATTTATATATTTATTTACTAATTTATTTAGTAATGAATATATGTATTAAATTAGCATTCCGTCCCCCTCCCTAGCCATAAGTTTCGCATACCTGGCAACAGTTCTCAGTTGGAGTCTGAACCAAACGCCGGTTTAAGGCTTGAATAAAATGTCCAATTGTTGCAGGAAGCAAGTCACGCTGCGAGAGGATATAAATACGCAGATATTACCCTGTATATTGGGAATAAACGCAATAACGGAGGTTCCGCCTGGCTAAAAAGCACCATTGACAGCAACTGTCCAACCTATTAGTATTTCTAAATTTATGCCGTGAAAGAGGAAGGCAAAAATACCCATTTAGTTTTGGATGGTGGTCCAAATGTTTTATCTCTTAATTTTTACAGTAGTGAGTGCATGTTTCCATATTATTATTATTATTATTATTATTATTATTATTATTATTATTATTATTATTATTATTATTATTATTATTATTATTATTATTATTATTATTATTATTATTAGTATTATTGTTTTTTTATTATTATTATTATTATTATTATTATTATTATTATTATTATTATTATTATTATTATTATTATTATTATTATTGTTATTATTATATTATCATTATTATTATTATTATTATTATTATTATTATTATTATTATTACTATTATTGTTTTATTATTATTATTATTATCATTATTATTATTATTATTATTATTATTATTATTATTATTATTATTATTATTATTATTGTCATTATTATTATTTTTATTATTATTATTATTATTATTATTATTATTATTATTATTATTATTATTATTATTATTATTATTATTATTATCATTATTATTATTATTACTGTATAAGGAATTCAAAAGAGTACATATCTAAGCCTCTCTCCAAAACTTATATATTGATAATGTCTTTCATTTGGATTCTTGGAGATTTCCTCCTTAATGGAAACTGGAGGGGGAGGGAGTGGAAATAAACATATATATAAGTATACATACAAAATGCATACTCAGTATGCGTACGTACATGCATACAAGCATGCATAGATACATTCGCTCATTCTTATACGTATGCTTGCAGTCATTCATTTATCCATCAATAGGTACATACATACATACATACATACATACATCCATCCATACATACATACATACATACATACATACATACATACATACATACATACATACATACATACATGCATACATACATACATATATACATACATACATTCATATATGCATGCATACATATATTCATACATACATACATACATACATACATACATACATACATACATACATACATACATACATACATACATACATACATACATACATACATACATACATACATACAGACAGACAGACAGACAGACAGGCAGACAGACAAGAACTTATCTCCTTTTGCTTTCTGTTATCACCATGTCTTTGATTCAATTTACGTCCGGAAGACTTCCTTATCCAGTCATTTTTATCACTTGCAGGACAACTCTCCTGTCGACATAAACATCAGTTGTAAATGGAGGGGCTTAGGGCAGGGTTCCTAAAGTTACGAGAGTCACGGACCACAATACTTCAAGTAATGAGCTCATAAAATAGGTGGTCATTGGACTGGAATGAGTTTGGGAGTAAGTATTGAAAAAATAGTTACATTGATTTCGGGCTGGTGGTGTGTGTGTGTTTGTGTGTGTGTGTGTGTTTGTGCGTGCATATGTGTGTGCATGTTGGTGCGTATGCATGCGTGTGTATTCAAATATATTTATCAGGAAATATTCAAGTAAGCCAGCTGAGGTAACAGGAATGACTAAAATACTGTATATGGCATAAAAGCTCACAATAGTTTATATATATATATATATATATATATATATATATATATATATATATATATATATATATATATATATATATATATATGTATATATATATATATATATATATATATATATATATATATATATATATTTTTATATATATATATATATATATATATATATATATATATATATATATATATATATATATATATATATATATATATATATATATATATATATATATATATATATATATATATATATATATATATATATTTTATATATATATATATATATATATATATATATATATATATATATATATATATATATATATATATATATATATATATATATATATATATATATATATATATATGAGCCATTTTTCCCTCATAAGGGGAGTGGCTGAGTCAAGACAAAATACTCTGACTCTTTTGGAAAGAGAAAATACAGAGAAGGGGATTCGCAGTCTCACGCGTCTTACGACGCGTAGGGGAACACAGAGGGAGTGTGTAGACATACATACATACATATATACATACGTAAATACATATGCATAGACATGCATTGATACTTACGCACATTTATGCTTACATACTACATACATAGAGAGAGAAGAGAGTATGCCAGTTACAAGACCAAAGATGAAAGCACTCAACATCATCTTCAGTGGGTAGGCGAAATATGATTTTTTGTGCAAGTGTCTGCATTGCTTTGCGTGAGTTTGTGGTGTTCGTGCTTCTTTGTTAGAGTGTTTATGCACACACACACACACACACACACACACACACACACACACACACACACACACTATATACATATATATATATATATATATATGTATATATATATATATATATATATATATATATATATATATATATATATATATATATATATATATATATATATCTACCTTGGCTGTCTCCCCCATTTGGGGGGTAGCCGACATAAAAAAAAGAAGCAACAAGGGGATTACTTTGCTCTATGGGCAATGATGAAGGAATTAGCGACCGTTCAGATGGCCCTGCTGGAGTGCCACAGCCCATCCTCCCGTCTCTTGCACCAACTATGTCGCTTCATAACTGCCAACTCCACTACTGACCCTACCACAGGGCTACCTCTGTAAGATGTAGCCCGTTGGTAACAGAAGATACCCAACAGAGCTGCGTCACAATCGTTCGCCACTCATTCCTATTCCTAGCACGCTCACTTGCTTCCCTCACACCCATCCTCCTATCATTCAGGGCTCTCCTTACTCCATCCATCCACCCAAACCTAGGCCTCCCTCTAGCATTTCTCCCATCAACTCTCGAATTCATCACCTTTTTCAGCAGTCTTTCATCATCCATCCTTTCCACATGGCCAAACCATCTCAAAGCATTCATATCTACTCTGGCTGCAAATTCTCTCCTCACACCCGTTCTTGCTTTCACCACTTCATTCCTAACCCTATCCAACCGAGATACACCAATCTTACTCCTTAGGCATTTCATCTCAAACACATTTAGTTTCTGTTTCTGTCTCTCACTTACTTCCATATTCCATAACTCTGATCCTTACATCACAACTGGCACAACAGCTTTCTCATACAAAACTTTCTTAACATTCACTTCCAACCTTCTATTCTTCATCACTCCTTTCAACGCACCCAACACTTTACATCCTTCAATCACTCTGTGACACATCTGCTTCCACTCCACCATTTGCAGCTATAACCGAGCCCAAATACTTAAGCTGATAAACTTCCTCAAGTGTCTCTCCATTCAACATAACATTCAATCAGGCACCATCCTCATTTCTTGTACACCTCATAACCTTACTCTTTCCCACATTCACTCGCAACTTCCTTCTCTCACACACCATTCCAAATTCTGACACTAACTGGCACAGCTTCTCCTCTGAATCTGCTACCACCACAGTATCATCTGCAAGCAGCAACTGATTCAGCTCCCACTCGTTATCATCCCCATCTACCATTCTCAAACCTCGACCACGCACTTGCTCATTCACTTCTCTTACAACTCCATCAATATACAAATTAAACAGCCATGGTGACATTGCACATCCCTGTCTCAGTCCCACACTCACTGGAAACCACTCACTCATTTCATTCCCTATGCTAACACAAGATCTACTGCCCTCATACAAACTCTTCACTGCATGCAATAGTTTACCATTAATTCCATATAACCTTAAAACATTCCACATTGCCTCTCTATCAACTCTATTATATGCTTTCTCCAGATCCAAGAATGCAAAATACACATCCTTACCCTTGGCTAAATATTTCTCACATAACTGCCTAACTATAAAAATCTGATCTATACAACCTCTACCTCTCCTAAAACCACTCTGCACTTCCACGATCACATTTTCTGTCTTATCCCTAATCCTATTAACCAGTATCCTATCATACACTTTTCCTACCACACTCAACAAACTCATACCCCTAAAATTACTGCAATCATACACGTCTCCCTTACCTTTGTATAGGGGCACTATACAAGCAATCACCCATTTCACTGGCATCATTGACAACATAAAACATATATTAAGCACTCACTAACCATTCCAATGCAGTCACACAACCTTCTTTCAACATCTCCGCTCTCACACCATCCATTCCAGGAGCTTTACATGCTTTTGCTTCATACAATGCCCCTTTCACCTCCTCTCTTGTAATCTCTCTCATTTTCATCTCCCATTACTGGCACTTGAACACCCCCCACTGCCACTATAGCTGCCTCTCTATCTTCCTCAACATTCAGCAACCACTCAAAATACTCTGCCCATCTTTCCCTCCCTTGCATCTTTCCCTCTTAACATCTGTCCATTCACATCTTTCACTGTCTCTACCATCCTCGATCCACCCTTCCTTACTCTCTTCACTTCTTTCCAAAACTTCATTTTATTCTCCTCATATGACCTACTAAAATCCTGTCCCCACCTAACATTTGCCAACCTCTTCTCTTCCTCTACCTTCAGCTTGGTTTCCACATTTTTCTCCCTATATCTTTCATACTTCTCCCTACTGTTACCCTGCAGCCATTCCTCAAAAGCCCTCTTTTTCTCTTCCACCTTCAGTTTCACCCCTTCATTTGACCACTCGCTGCCCCTCCTCATGCCACCTCCAACAAACCTCTTTCCACACACATCACTTGCATTTCCCACAAAACATTTTTTCATCAACCCCCATTCCTCTTCTAACTCCCCAACTCTTTCTTTCACCCTGTCACATAACACTTTCAACCTGTCGTGATATTCCTGTCAATTCTCTGGCTTTTTCAACTCTTCCACCTTCACCATTACCATCTACACCCCCCTACTCTATTTCCACTCTATTTCCCCACTACTTTGCTACTACCACTTTTGCTTCAACCAAAAAATGATCAGACATCCCAACAGCCACACCCCTAAATGCATGCACATCTTTCACTCTACCGATCATGCTCTTTGCTACCAACACATAATCCATCAATGCTCTTTTTTTCACTCTTCCATTTGCCACTCTCATCTGTGTATACTTATTTATTAGCTTCTTCTTGAAAAAACTAGTACCTATCACCAACTCTTGCTCCACACACATATCTAACAGTCTCTCACCACTCTCATTCCCACCTGGTACCCCATATTTTCCTACAACACCTTCTACCTCTCCATCACCCACTCTGGCATTCAAGTCACCCAACACAACTACATAGTTCCTTCTACTCAGACCATCCACACACCTAGTTAACTCATTCCAGAATTCGTCCCGCTCTTCCTCACTTCTCTCACATCCTGGCCCATACGTACTAACAATAGCCCAACATTTCCTACCTCTCCTAGCCCTCAAACACATCAGCATAGATGACACTTCTTTCCATTCCACTGCCTTATTTGCCATCCATTTACTCAGCAATAATGTCACACCTTCTCTTGCTCTCCCCCTTTCAACCCCAGACACCCTACCTGTCATATCACCAAATGCCACTTCTCCTTTTCCTTTCATCTTCGTCTCACATAATGCCAATGCATCCATCCTCCTCCTATCCAATCTCACATCTTTTGCTCTCTATCGTACTACAGCCACGCACATTTAGACAACCCAAAACTAGAGTTTGGAGAAAGTTATTCTCCCCTCTACTCCCCTTCTTCTTTGATGTCTCGTGGGAGGTTAATACTAGGGGGGGATTCCCAGTCCTCTCGCCCCGTCCAATTTTAGTCGCCTCTTACGACACGCAGGGAATACGTTGGGGCTATGTATGTATGTATATATGCGCATGCGTGCGTGCGTGTATGTATGTATGTATGTATGTATGTATGTATGTATGTATGTACGTCTGTGTGTGTATGAATGTATGTTTATGTATGTATGTATGTATGTATGTATGTATGTATGTATGTATGTATGTATGTATGTATGTATGTATGTATGTATGTATGTATGTATGTATGTATGTATGTATGTATGTATGTATGTATGTATGTACGGATGTATGTATGTATGTATGTATGTATGTATGTATGTATGTATGTATGTATGTATGTATGTATGTATGTATGTATGTATGTATGTATGTATGTATGTATGTATGTATGTATGTATGTATGTATGTATGTATGTATGCTTATTAATTCTGCAGCTCGAGTTGCCCAGGGAGGAATAAGAAAATATAACCACTTCACACCTGCTCTCAAATAACCTGTGTGGATGCAAGCAGAGAAAAATATCGCATATGTTTTTTGCGCATTTGTATACAAAATTTTGGACCATCACTACCCTCACTGGTTATTTAATTTGAAAATAGCTACGGATATAAGGGGAATTAACACAAGACAGAGTAGTGAGCTCTTTATTCAGAGTCCAAACACAGATGCAGTTTCAAAGATGATTGATATCAGAGGGCTAACACTCTGGAACAATATTCCAGATCATCTTACAAAGTAGTGCTCCTTCACTGCTTTCAAAGGTAAACTATACTGTTTTCTTTTGGACAAATAGTTACTGCTCACACACTAAGCAAACTTAGTGACTTAATGCAATTTTCCTTAACACTAACTATTCTATATGTAAATTTATATCACCTTCTTTGATCTATTAAGTTAAGAACCAATTGTTATCATTATAAGGAGTACAAATATGGTGATGTTGCCGATAACAACAATCCTGTATCAAGTGTTATTATTACTATTTTATTATTATCATTATTGCTCTATTTTAGTATCATTATTATTACTGTACTATCATTATTATAATGATTATTATTATTATTATTATTATTATTATTATTATTATTATTATTATTGTTATTATTATTATTATTGTTATTATTATTATTATTATTATTAACATTATTATTATTATTATTATTATTATTATTATTATTATTATTATTATTATTATTATTATTATTATTATTATTATTATAATTATTATTATTATTATTATTATTATTATTATTATTATTATTATTATTATTATTATTATTATTTTTATTATTATTATTAGTATTAGTATTAGTATTATAATTATCATCATTATTATTATTGATATTATTATTATTATTATTATTATTATTATTATTATTATTATTATTATTATTATTATTATTATTATTATTATCATTATTATTATTATTATTATTATCTGTTCACTTATTTGTTCAGTTACATGTCTATGTATAAATATCCTCTTAGTTTGGTAAAAGAATAGTCATTGTAAATGGAAATAAATGTATGTATGTATGTATGTATGTATGCATGTATGTATGTATGTATGTGTGTGCGTGCGTGCGTGCATGCGTGCGTATGTATGTATGTATGTATGTGTCGTATGACTTCCGTCATGCTGAAGCCAGTCCGCCATGCTGAAGCCAGAATCTGAAACTTGTAACAGATCTTGAGCGGAAACGGTTGGTCGAGGGCACGGATATTTTATTACCATGTTTGTAGAAAGTGCCAAGGAAATATATGACCGGAACCGTGAGACTTAGGACCTGGCATCGAGAAGGGCAAGAAAGGCCAGGAAGTTA
>JAXCGZ010004759.1:10000-17500 GCA_037179515.1 Halocaridina rubra | reverse complement strand
TCCCATATTTCTCACAAAAGATGTCATACATTTCTTGTACAGATTTGTTGTAAAATAAGGTTCTCCAGTCAATAACTGCAAAAAGCTCATTCATTTTGATGTAATCTCCTTTCTGATAGTTCCTCCTCATGTCCTCAGTGCCTCTACTCTCAGGAAGAATGTCTTCAATGATATACTCCATCAACAACACACAGTGGTCACTCTTTCCAATTGGTGGTTCATACTCAATATTTTCAATATCCAACACATTATCTGTGAACACCAGATCAAGTAGTGATGGCTCATCCCCACCCCTGGCTCTTGTTGGTTCCATTACATGTTGGTGTAGGAAATTCCCTTGTACGCAATCTAGGAATCTTGCCCCAAAGGAGTCCTCACCACTGTGTGGGTCAAGATTTATCCAATCTATCTCTTTATGATTAAAGTCTCCCATAATCAAAATCCTACATTTTTTCTCCCGCGCCATGTTAACAACTGAGTTTATGACTTCAATCGTACCTATATGACTTTCCTCATAAATTTCAAGCCTATTTTGGTTCCTTGGTGGGTTGCATACAACAGTTATTATAATGCTCTCTGACCCAGTATTTATGCGAGCAACAAGAAATTCCCTGAACTCACTTTCTATAGCCAAGTTTATCTCTTCAACTTGAATCCTCTCACTTATGAGCAGTGCTATCCCTCCACCAGTCCTCTCAGATCTTTCGACCCTTAGTATTCTGAAGCCCTTAGGAAAAACTGTGACACTGTTTATGTCCTCACTCAACTTAGTCTCTGTAATTGCTACTATATCTGCCTTACTGTTGTGAATCCTATCTTTTAATTCTACTGCCTTACCAGCTAATCCATCAGCATTTGTGTATAACAATCTTAATGAGGCCCCATCCCTTGATCTTCTGTCATTATCTTCTTTATCTCCCCTTTGTCTGGAAGTATTCCTTAACGAAAATTTCTCTTCTCTTCTTCATTTCTTTCATCATTTAACCTTCTTGCCTCTTGCAACAAGTTTTTGATCCTTCCCATCTCTTCCTGTGTTCTGTATCGTCTAATGAACACTTCTTTGCATTCTTGAAGGTCTTTTAGACTTTTTTTTCTCAACAATATTTCCCTACATGTCTCCCCTCTCTCAAAGGTTACTTTTGTTGGTCTCGGCTTTCCTTCCCTCGAATATTTACCTAGTTGGTGTATGTTTACAATATCCTCAGGACCACATACTACTCCAAGCTTTCTTATCAGGTCTACAACGTTAGCTTTATTTTCTTCAAGTCTCCCCTGCCATGTTGGCTCCTGGGATTCACTTATGCCTGAGATTACCACTGTCTTCTCCTTATCAAGTGCCTGTCTGATGAGTGGGTTTGCCCTTTCCATCACAACGTCTTTCATTTTTTCGATTACTGTCTCTTTATAGTCAACTGTTTGTATGTTTTCCAGTGCCACCACCTTTACAGCCTCTTTTACTGCCACATTCCCCTTTAGTGCATCAGCAAAGGACGTTTTCATGGCATCATTTTCCATATTCAGCTCCTGGAACTCTTTTCTGAACTGTTCAATGTTTTCCTTAATCTGAACATTCCAAGCAGCAATCTCGTCTCTCTCAGAAGAGAGCAGTGAACTAACATCTAATTCCTTTAGGTTGTCATTTAGCTGTTTGTTTTTATCTTCTTGTTTAGAAATTCTAGATTCTAGTTGACTCTTTTCCCCTTCCAGCTTCTTTATTCTTTTTTCTAGTTCCTTTCTCTCCTGCCCTTGTGCTTTATTTGCTTCCTCCAAAGATCTTATTTGTTCTCTGAGTGTTTCATTTTCTTTCATTTCTCCATCCATATTCCGAATTTTATCATCAAGGCTTGTAACCATTTCCTCTAACTTCTTGATTCTCTGTTTAAGTCCTCTGATGACTACCCCTTCTCCCGACCTATGGGTGGGAGAGGTTTGGGACAGAGATGGCTTCATTTTTATGTTCTCCCTCTCACAGAATATAGAAAGAAGACGAGAAAAGAGGAAAAAAAAAGAAAAGAGAAAAACTTCTCATTTACCTTCACACAGAATTTTTATATCTCCATATAAGTGCTATTTAGTGACTCAGTTTGTCTCCTTTCTGGTAACACACATCTTAACTTAAAAACTTGACCATGGTAATTTAAGTATAAAAAGAAAAAGAAAAACAAAAGTCAAACCTGAAGGAAAATTCGAATTTGTGTTTGAGGTGGCACCCACCTGTTTCTGTTATATATTCTTCCTAACTGATAAACTGACTTGCTAACCAAGATATGTTATCACGGGATTTAGACTTTACATTTAACTCAATATATATACAAAATAACAAAATAGCAAAAGAGAAAGCTAAAGGAAAAGCAAAAAAAATGAAGAAAATAGGACTGCTGTACTACTTGGCAACTGAACTCAGAACTGTTGACAGGTGGGTATTTGGTAATTTTTTTTTTTTTATTATTCAATTTTTTCGTGTATCAAACTAACTAACTAGTTAATATAAATGGGAAGGATACTGATTTTAACAATATATAGAACCACAGGATCAGGTAAAACGGCTTAAAAGCTTTCCCCAGTTTACACAAAAAATTAGGTAATGTGGTGTGATGGATCCACGTCTGGCAACTCTTCTAGATTTCCCTCAAGGCAGAAACTGGACGGCAGCTTCTCTCTCTTCCTCACGAAAAAGTTCTCAATTTTTTTCCTTTAATATGAACAGTCTCGTCTTACAACAAATATTAGTTTTTGTACTCACAATACTCTGCAGGATTTCAGATTTATGGAAATTATGGTAAAGTTTTCCACTAAGCACTTTAGTCACTCGAAACAGTTAAAAATTTAAGAGGAGCAATTCCGTGTGTCACTGAACGTGCGGTGTGTGTGTGTGTGTGTGTGATTACCTAATTGTGATTACCTAATTGTGTTTACGGGAAAGAGCCCAAAGCTCGTATCTTCCCGTCTCCTGATCGGTTCCATTTTTAGACTTAGTGATACTTATCATACCTGTCCTTAAAACTATGGATTGAGGTAGCATTAACTACCTCCTCGCTTAGCGAATTCCAATTATCAACTACTCTTACACTGAAAAAGTATTTCCTTACATCCTGCAAACAAGTTTTCTTCCGAAGCTTCAAACTATGACCTCTAGTTCTAGAGCCAGCCATATCGAAATATCGATCCCTATCCACTCTATCATAACCATGAAGGAATTTAAAGACTGTCACCATATCCCCCCTTACTCTTCTAGCTTCGAGTGATGGCAAGTCTAATTCCCTCAGCCTCCCATCATAACCGAGATTGCGTATTTCTGGCACCAGTTTCGTGGCATGTCTTTGAACTTTTTCAAGCTTAGCTATGTGCTTTTTCAAGTGCGGATTCCAAAAGGGGGCTGCATATTCGAGTTTTGGCCTCACATAGGTTACATAAATATTTCTGAACATTTCCTTGTCCATGTGCCTGAAGGCTACCCTTACATTTGATAAGAATGCATATGCTGCCCTTACTACGCCATTTATATGTATTTCTGGAGACAAATCTGCCAGTATGTTTACTCCTAGATCTCTCTCATTTTCTGTCTCTTGAAGTTGTACTCCAGCCACCGAGTAGTCAAGCTTGGGCCTTCTTGCACTTGTACCCATTCTCATTACCTTACATTTTGAGGTATTGAATTTCATTAGCCACTTTTCTGACCACTCATGCAGATTATTTAGATCCTCCTGAAGTTCTCTACCATTGTTCTCGTTTTTTGCTTTCTTCACAATCTTTGCATCATCTGCAAACATATTCATGAATGAATTTACAGACTCTGGTAGGTCATTTACATATACAAGGAACAAAAGTGGCCCTAAAACTGAACCCTGTGGGACTCCACTACTAACTCTTCTCCATTCAGACACTGAGTGTCTTACTCTAACCCTCTGTTCCCTTCCTTCTAAGTAAGTATTTATCCATTCCAAAACATTTCCACCTATTCTAGCCTTTGATTGCAGCTTCTTAATAAGTCTCCCATGTGGAACAGTGTCAAACGCTTTCTGGAAGTCTAGGAATATGCAATCTGCCCAGCCCTCTCTTTCCTGTAAGATTTGGCTTACCTCATCATAAAATTCTAATAAGTTTGTTACTGTTGATCTTCCTTCTCTGAAGCCATGTTGCCTCACTGACAAAAAGTTGAAGGATTCCAAGTGAAGAGAGATATGTTTCCTTAGTAGTTTCTCCATAAGTTTGCAAACTATGCTGGTCAAGGAAACTGGTCTATAGTTCAGAGCCGTATCCCTCCTTCCCTTTTTGAAGATAGGTATCACATTTGCTTGTTTCCAGCATCTTGGAATCTCCCCCCACTCCAATGACTCCTTAAATATGATACTTAGTGCCACTGATATTGTGTTTGCGCATTTTTTAAGCACATGAGGGGATATGTCATCAGGACCTGTAGCTTTATGAACATCTAAATCCATCAGCGCCTTGCATACCTCTATGGCTGTAAGGTTGATGTTCTCTAATACCGGCCCTTGAGCTTCTATCACTGCAATCTGAGGGGGTGGGGTATTTTCTACTGTAAATACTGACTGAAACTCCTTGTTCAATTCTTTGCAGATCTCTTCGTCCGTCTCAGTGATGCTTCCATCCGCTCTCTTTAGCCTTAAAACCTGTTCTTTTACCTTCAGTTTTCCTCTGATAAAGCTGTGGAAAAGCTTGGGATTTTCTTTAGCCTTCCTGGTGATGTCCCTCTCATAATCTTTCTCTGCCTCTCTCCTTTTACTTAGGTAGTCATTTCTTGCTCTTTTGTAGGTTTGCCAGGCATTTATGTTTTTTCTCCTCCTATACCTTTTCCAGCATTTGTCTCTCCACTCCTTAGCTCTTTTACACCCATTATCGAACCATTTCTCTCTGGCATGAATTACACCTACTTTGGTGACAGGTATGCAGCAATCTACTATCTTCCCATATTTCTCACAAAAGATGTCATACATTTCTTGTACAGATTTGTTGTAAAATAAGGTTCTCCAGTCAATAACTGCAAAAAGCTCATTCATTTTGATGTAATCTCCTTTCTGATAGTTCCTCCTCATGTCCTCAGTGCCTCTACTCTCAGGAAGAATGTCTTCAATGATATACTCCATCAACAACACACAGTGGTCACTCTTTCCAATTGGTGGTTCATACTCAATATTTTCAATATCCAACACATTATCTGTGAACACCAGATCAAGTAGTGATGGCTCATCCCCACCCCTGGCTCTTGTTGGTTCCATTACATGTTGGTGTAGGAAATTCCCTTGTACGCAATCTAGGAATCTTGCCCCAAATGAGTCCTCACCACTGTGTGGGTCAAGATTTATCCAATCTATCTCTTTATGATTAAAGTCTCCCATAATCAAAATCCTACATTTTTTCTCCCGCGCCATGTTAACAACTGAGTTTATGACTTCAATCGTACCTATATGACTTTCCTCATAAATTTCAAGCCTATTTTGGTTCCTTGGTGGGTTGTATACAACAGTTATTATAATGCTCTCTGACCCAGTATTTATGCGAGCAACAAGAAATTCCCTGAACTCACTTTCTATAGCCAAGTTTATCTCTTCAACTTGAATCCTCTCACTTATGAGCAGTGCTATCCCTCCACCAGTCCTCTCAGATCTTTCGACCCTTAGTATTCTGAAGCCCTTAGGAAAAACTGTGACACTGTTTATGTCCTCACTCAACTTAGTCTCTGTAATTGCTACTATATCTGCCTTACTGTTGTGAATCCTATCTTTTAATTCTACTGCCTTACCAGCTAATCCATCAGCATTTGTGTATAACAATCTTAATGAGGCCCCATCCCCTGATCTTCTGTCATTATCTTCTTTATCTCCCCTTTGTCTGGAAGTATTCCGTAACGAAAATTTCTCTTCTCTTCTTCATTTCTTTCATCATTTAACCTTCTTGCCTCTTGCAACAAGTTTTTGATCTTTCCCATCTCTTCCTGTGTTCTGTATCGTCTAATGAACACTTCTTTGCAGTCTTGAAGGTCTTTTAGACTTTTTTTTCTCAACAATATTTCCCTACATGTCTCCCCTCTCTCAAAGGTTACTTTTGTTGGCCTCGGCTTTCCTTCCCTCGAATATTTACCTAGTTGGTGTATGTTTACAATATCCTCAGGACCACATACTACTCCAAGCTTTCTTATCAGGTCTACAACGTTAGTTTTATTTTCTTCAAGTCTCCCCTGCCATGTTGGCTCCTGGGATTCACTTATGCCTGAGATTACCACTGTCTTCTCCTTATCAAGTGCCTGTCTGATGAGTGGGTTTGCCCTTTCCATCACAACGTCTTTCATTTTTTCGAATACTGTCTCTTTATAGTCAACTGTTTGTATGTTTTCCAGTGCCACCACCTTTACAGCCTCTTTTACTGCCACATTCCCCTTTAGTGCATCAGCAAAGGACGTTTTCATGGCATCATTTTCCATATTCAGCTCCTGGAACTCTTTTCTGAACTGTTCAATGTTTTCCTTAATCTGAACATTCCAAGCAGCAATCTCGTCTCTCTCAGAAGATAGCAGTGAACTAACATCTAATTCCTTTAGGTTGTCATTTAGCTGTTTGTTTTTATCTTCTTGTTTAGAAATTCTAGATTCTAGTTGACTCTTTTCCCCTTCCAGCTTCATTATTCTTTTTTCTAGTTCCTTTCTCTCCTGCTCTTGTGCTTTATTTGCTTCCTCCAAAGATCTTATTTGTTCTCTGAGTGTTTCATTCTCTTTCATTTCTCCATCCATATTCCGAATTTTATCATCAAGGTTTGTAACCATTTCCTCTAACTTCTTGATTCTCTGTTTAAGTCCTCTGATGACTACCCCTTCTCCCGACCCATGGGTGGGAGAGGTTTGGGACAGAGATGGCTTCATTTTTATGTTCTCCCTCTCACAGAATATAGAAAGAAGACGAGAAAGAGGAAAAAAAAAGAAAAGAGAAAAACTTCTAATTTACCTTCACACAGAATTTTTATATCTCCATATAAGTGCTATTTAGTGACTCAGTTTGTCTCCTTTCTGGTAACACACATCTTAACTTAAAAACTTGACCACGGTAATTTAAGTAGAAAAAGAAAAAGAAAAACAAAAGTCAGACCTGAAGGAAAAATTCGAATTTGTGTTCGAGGAGGCACCCACCTGTTTCTGTCATATATTCTTCCTAACTGATAAACTGACTTGCTAACCAAGATATGTTATCACGGGATTTAGACTTTACATTTAACTCAATATATATACAAAATAACAAAATAGCAAACGAGAAAGCTAAAAGAAAAGCAAAAAAAATGAAGAAAATAGGACTGCTGTACTACTTGGCAACTTAACTCAGTACTGTTGACAGGTGGGTATTTGGTAATTTTTTTTTCTTTTATTATTAAATTTTTTCGTGTATCAAACTAACTAACTAGTTAATATAAATGGGAAGGATACTGTTTTTAACAATATATAGAACCACAGGATCAGGTGTGTGTGTGTGTGTGTGTGTGTGTGTGTGTGTA
>JAXCGZ010004758.1:2500-27500 GCA_037179515.1 Halocaridina rubra | reverse complement strand
CTTTCCCGTAAACACAATTAGGTAATCAATTAGGTAATCACGTTGTGTAGAGATCTGCTTTTCTCACTCTTCACTATTCTAACATTCAGGCCTGAACTCTAATCTTTCGTGTGTGGAACAGGACTTGGGCACTCTCCTCCCTAACCACCTCCTCCTATCTAAAACTTAGCTATCTATGTTATATATATATATATATATATATATATATATATATATATATATATATATATATATATATATATATATATATATATATATATATATATATATATATATATATAATGTGTGTGTATTTGAAACAGGATGCTCTGAGTGGGTGATGGCTGATGATAGGTGTTTAATCTTCCAGCCCTGAATCGGGAGTTATTCATAAGTTCCCCTCTACCTTGCCTTCATTACAACACGTGAAATACGCGCAGCACAGTTTATATAGCATATTTACTCGCAATTATTTGTGCAAATTATATCCTAAACATTGGATCTGTGTATGGTGGCAGCAAAGGGTAGCAACACGAAGAGGTTACATATTGAAGTCCTCAGTGAAGACTTGTTGAATAGATACCATTTTGATCAATATGGTCAATTTATGTACATATCATGCAGGTTGCATAGTAGTCGATTGCGTCACCTGGGTAAATATTATGCAGATAAAATCATAATTATAAAGATAAGGTCAGGTCACAGGCTGAGGAGTATTTTTAGATTTATAAATAAAAGATCCTAGATCATGCCTTGATTTCGATGCTATGTGTGACTGACAAGAAAGGAGACGGTACAGGAAACTTCACCCTTTGGAAAAAGGAACAATTGTGTTTGCACTAGAAATAAGTTATACAGTGTAATATATAAAATACAAAAATAATATGGTATAAAATACAAAACATAATTCGTGGATGATGCATTTGGGTTCGGATAATGGGTCTTTTGGTGAAAATTTTGAGACTGGGTAGATTTTTGCCTAAACTGACTCTGCACTTTGGTTGATGAGTTCGTTTACGTGGATGTAAGCCACGATAAAGCTTCTTTTGTACCTTCCTCCACTTTAAGTATGCCGGAAAACGTATAATTGAGCTAATGAGAATCGCAAATTCTATGACAAATGTGTTGCCCTGATGATAACAATAACTTAGAATAACTTAGAATGTTTTTTCCATTCTAAGTATGCTATAAATCTATAAAAATGAGTTAATAATGACTGCAAACTCTAAAAAAAAGTTATTTTTAATTAAAATCATGATTTAGAACTTATTCTCTTAGAACCTCTCTGCCATAAAGCCAGTGTTGTATGTTCTTCCAGTTTATGTGCACCCCAAATCTATATAAATGTGGCAATTATTATAAGAAATTCTCTGAATAATGCTCATATTTGACGTTGACAATGGTATGGAGCTTTTATCTAATTCGAACCCCTCTGCAATAAAGTAGACCATATAGACTTAAAATAATTCCTCGTTCTTGCTGTATTTTCATATGAATATCGTAATGATGATAATAAATAATAATATAATAATAATAATAATAATAATAATAATAATAATAATAATAATAATAATAATAATAATAATAATAATAATAATAATAATAATTATAATAATAATAATAATAATAATAATAATAATAAACCTTTATTTCCATTACAATACAATGAGTATTCGTCAGCCGGGGCAAGCTCCAATCCCCCACTGTGGTGCCCAACCACAGCAGTACCTGCCAGGAAACAGCTTAAACTCTCGGTCTTGGACGGGAACCGATCTTTCGACCTCGTGCATGCGAAGCCAGCGCGTTACCACTGTACTAGCCAGCAGGCTTACAGACATCCAAGGAATGAGGAAGGGAAAATAGGATTTGTTTTTCAGTTTTGAGTGTCACATTCAGTTACAATTCTGAGTGGCAGGACGTAGAAACGCTTAAAAAGGATTCATAGGCCGCATGCTCATGCTAAGTCCCAATGGCTGGATCAATCCTTCATATGTCAGGCTTTTCACTTCCCAACTCGTGCGCCCTAACACGGAATTAAATGTATTAATACCAATTGCTACACAGCGAAAGATGATAATAATGCAGTGCTGTTAGTAAAATACAATACATACATCCATGTATACAAAATGAGAAAAAAAATACTTATAAGAGGAGTGGCCTAGTCAAAAATTAAAAACTCACACATTCAATAAAAACATATTCAACTCATCTCACACATTTCGCTTTATCTATACTGAATGTAATGTGCCTTTAAGTGGCGTATATATTATGTGAAGAGAGCCCATTTCAATTAGTTAAGAATAAAATATATTTCAAATTTTGAGACAGCAATTATCACACCCTGAGCTAAGCACAATTTAAATGACAAATTTGTGTAAGAACATCAGCATATAAAAAAAATAATGATAAAATAAAAGATACAAGTGGAAAATTAAGTAATTGCTGAAAATTCTGCTGAATCAGTTATTTATGTGACTGAAAATACTTGACACTGAACACATGCACACTAGAAATCTCAACGTTACTTATAAGATATTGATATTCACATGGAAAATACTAAAGAATATTTCAGCTAATTAACACTTTAAAGGCTATGTAGATCATTGAAAATAAAAATATTATCGGTTCGTTTTGGTGGTATTTTCCAATTCTAGTTACTTACAAAACAAAACTAAAAGATTAGATTCGAAGGAAAATCTAAAAAATAAAAAAATACAGAAAAAAACAATGAAAAATATGAGACAAACTTTCAATAAAACTGTCTCCAAAAAGTAGAGTGGAAAGAAAGTAAAAATGATAGTCTTATCTAAGCCCAAAGAAAACACCACTTGTATTTCCTCTTCACTGTCCCCTACACTTAAGAGCAAAAAAAAGGGCCATGGCGCTTGAAGTTTAAGAAGTTGTAATTTTTCTAATTTTTCCAGTTCTTTTCTTATTCCCCGTGAGGCCAGTATTACAAACGCAGGAAGAAGTCTCGAAATCTCTCCAATTAATTTTCTTAAAGGGCTAAACAAACGATCAGTATTACTGACAGTATTTCCCTGTACTGTCATTATTACTGTCGGTGTGTCCATCATATGGACGTAGTAGTTCACACCAATAGAATAGTGTCAGTATTTTTACTGACAGTAATAATGATCGTCTGTACCCCCCTTAAGGAAAGTCCTAATTCCAGGAAAATATATTATCATTTTAGAAGCGTAGGACGGAAATTCTAAAAAATACTTGTAATCTCTCTTTTGTTTTTATAACAGTAATAATAAACTCAAAACATAAGCTTATAATGACTACACTAGTAAATAACAGGTAATTACTTTATTTAGTATTGTTCAAAAACAAAAATATTCAGATCATTATTACTGTATTTACGTATTTGCCTTTACCCAGAAATACTTATTTGCATTTCATTTCAAACACTTTACTGACGTACTTTAAGGGGGGTTTACACGGTCAAACGGTTCGACTAACGCGGTTCGACAGACAAGTGTTGGAAGTGATGTTCGAACGTGTGAATGGGGTATTTGGTTGTCGAACACGTTTGTCGAATGTGTTCGACAACCAAATACCCCGTTCAAACGTTCGAACATCACTTCACACACTTGTCTGTCGAACCGCGTTCGACGAACCGTTTGACCGTGTAAACCCCCCTTTATGGAAAGCAGGAAACACTCGGCTTTGTACTCTCTTAATCCATGATATTTTGTTTTGAATACATGGAGTATAAACTATCTTATTTAATAAACACATTAACAAAATCATGTATATGACGAGGATCTTCATATGTAAATATATAAGCCTACTAAATGCCACACTTATTACTATGATATTACTTTTCGTTTCAAGACAATATATTTCATTTTTTTTTATTTTTCTCATTTACATGAAGGAAAGAAAAAATAAAAATCTATCCTTGATCATACCTTTCATAGCCTTCAGGCATCGCACTTCAAGAGTAAGATATTAAATTAATTTACTAGTTTTATTTTGATTTTTGCTAATGCTACTCTACATCGGCTCCAAGAACAAGATCTCTGCCCCAAAACAGTTTCAATGATTAGGCTTCTTCCGTCTAGAAGTTCCATATAAGATGTTCTTCATACTACAACAATTTCCTTTGCCAACCCCTTCATCTTATAACTTTTTTCTGTTGCTAGCTAGCCGTTCTATGACAATTCTCTCATATTACCTCTGTCTTGCAAAAGTTTCCAGTAAGTACATTTACTGTACAACAATATAGTGTGCCTATCTCTTTGCCCTACATCAGACTATTGTATATATGTGTCAGTGATAGAACAGAGTCCAACAAGCAAGTTTGACTAACAAACGGTCCTAGTAATTAGCGCCATATGCTAAATCAGTGAGTTTTTTGTTCTAGAGCCAAATATCATATAATTTGTTCTATTATATATATCTTACGACACCGTTTTTGTCACAAACGGTTCCCCCTTTGAAAGGGGGTGAACAAGGACACGTTGGACCTGAGGCATTAAGGCTTGATATTTTTCTAACGCTCTGTGGTGGCATCAAGCCCACGTTACTCACTTCTAGACTCATGCATTCTACCACTGAGCTACAGAAGCTCGCTGTGACTCTTACCGACACCACTTCCATAGTTTTATACAGTTCTTTATATGAAACGATTCACTTGAGATGATTGGTTGATGGTCCTAAGACTACTGTATTGGAACTCATTGTCTCATATACAGCAAAGCATATAGAATTCATTCATATACAGACTGTCACTAGGATTTATTTCATTAGTACTCAGAAAATATCTATATATCTCTACAGGCAACTAACTGATGGCTAAACTTGGAACTTTGAAAGAAGAGTAACCTTACGGTGCTTAGGTTTATTCGTATTTACAAGGCTGTCACCAATCATAGCTTGACATTTGAATATAAAAAGTAATATGTGTATATATAATGATATACAATCCCTTATATGGATGAGAATTATATGACAAAATAATATAACAGAGCTCCTGTGCAAGAGTAATAACACTGTTTTTGAATTGATATTCCTGAATTAACTAGAGATGCAAACCTAGCAGAAAAGAATGTTATTACATTTAACATCTGGTACCATTAAAGTTCTTGTGGTAGAATATGAGATAATTATTTTTATTTCCAACGAATGTTGAGTAATCTTGAAATAAATGTGAACTAAAAATCGGAAGCTAATCTTGCATTCTTTTCTTGTCTATATATGCCGAAAATCTATTTAATTAGGATAACATTTTTCCATGAGCCTGTCTACTTTAAAGCTAATTTTGCACGTTCTCCCCTTCAAAGCATGTCTAAATTCGATAGAAACTAGCTAATTAGGATCGCAAGTTTTATGAAAATTTAAATGCTTTAATACTAACAATCATTTGAAGCTTTTTTTCCTAGAACCTGTCTACGTTAAATCTAATGTTCCATTTTCTTTCAATCCAAGTGTGACGAAAATATTCATTAATGAACTAAGTAGAATCATGCATATTGTGAATACTGCATGGACATTTTTTTCTTCTAGACTCGCTGAGGTGGAGCTTATTTTGCACTTTCATCAACTTTAAGTATGCCATAAATCGTATAACTCAAGTATTTAGGCTAGTAAATTCTATTACAAACGTGTTGTTCTGACTGTAACAATATCATGCAGCTTATTTTGTTAATTTGAAGATGCTCTCCCATTCTAAGTATGCCTAAATCTATAAAAAAATGAGGTAATCAGGATCGCAAACTCTAATAATAATGATTTGTTTTGATAATTATAATGGCTTGGAGATTAATATCTTAAAACAACTCTGCGATGAAGCAAATGTTGTATGTTTTTCCAGTCTAAGTGCCCTCAGATCTATATAAATGATATAATTATGAATGTAAATTCTCTGAAAAATACTTATTTTTCTACGATGACAATGGTATGAAGCTTATCTAGTTTGAGTCTCTCTGCAATAAAGTGGACCATATGAACCTAAAATATTCTTTCGTGCTTGCTCTATTTTCATATGAGCATCGTACTGTGTGTCACTTTTAGCTACAATGCGGAGGTGCTGGACAGAGAAAGGTTCTCTGACGATTTAGTCCTTATGCCCATTTTAACGCCAAATAGGGGGATCGATCCTGAGTATATTAGGCTCTTCTTTTCCAGACTCGTGCTCTCAAACACTGAACTATAATATAACTGTTTTAATAGTAATTGCTACTCAGCTAGAGATTATAATAATGCAGTGTTGTTAGTAAAATAAGATACATTCATCCATATGCAAAATGCCAGTAAAAACCTCGTGTATAAGGAGTTTTTGAGTCAAAGAAAAATCACCCTAAGCAAATTCAACTTACATCACACATTTCGTTTTATGTATATTGAATGCAATGTGCTTTTAAGTGACGTCTGTATAAAGTGATACAACCCCATTTCAGTTAGTTGAGTTAAAAGAAAATATTTTGTTTTTTGAGACTGCAACTATCATACCCTGAGCTAAGCTCAAGGTAGCTGATGTTTTTGTATAAGAACATCAGTAAAAAAAATAAAAATAAATAAATAAATAAATAAATAAATAAGTAATTACTGAAAAATCTACCAAATCAATTTATCTATGTTACTAAAAGTACTTACTTGATACTGTAGTCACCGTGGCTCAAGCCGGAGCGTCCGCGACTCTGTGGCGTTAGGTCGAGGGTTCGCTCCCCATCTTGGTTTGAGGTCAGCAAGGGCATGCACTCAGGGTAACGATTACATCTGCCAAAGCAAGTCCTTCGCAAGAAGGCAACCGTCCTAGCCCTTGGTAGAAAAGGAAGCCCGTAACGTAAAACCAGAACTAATAGTACTTGATACTGAAAATATGCATACTAGAAACCTAAGCACTATGATTGAGGAACTTATTTTCACATGATATATGCTAAAAGATATTTCACCCAATTAATTCTATCAATTCTATACAATATTTAAAATAATAATATTCTCAGATAATTTCGATGGTATTTTTCAATTCATATTAATTACATAGCAAATACTAAGAGTTTATATAAGAAATATATCTCATAGCGAAAAATATTAGAACAAAAATAAAAATCATGAGACAAAGTCTCAAAAGAGCTGTCTCTAATAAAGGCGAGAGAAAAACTAGAACAGCATCATCTACGCCCAAAGAAAACATCACCTGTTTCTTGTCTTCATTGTCCTCCACACTAAAGAGCACAATAAAAAAGGGGCAGAGTGCTGTAAGTTTTATTATTTTTTCCTCTTATATTCTCAATTCCGGCCTTATTTTCCAGTAAAAAAAAAAAACAGTATTACGAAGACAGGAAACCGTCTCGAAATCTCTCCATTTAATCTTCTTAAGCAAAGGAGACGAAGATGCGCTGGAAAATAGACCTATATTATGACAAGAGGATTATTTATTATTTTAAAATCTTTTTTTTTTCTCGGATACGTCGTCTTTACCTTTCAATTCTTATTATAACTGAAGAAGCATTGATTATTTTTGTACTTTTCAGTCTCTCTCTCTCTCTCTCTCTCTCTCTCTCTCTCTCTCTCTCTCTCTCTCTCTCTCTCTCTCTCTCTCTCTCTCTCTCTCTCTCTCTCTCTCTCTCTCTCTCTCTCTCTCTCTCTCTCTCTCTCTCTCTCTCTCTCTCTCCCAGACTCTAGATATGCCACAGTACACCTCCTGTACATTATGCGACCGAACTAATGCTAACACTCTTGACCACTATTGTCTTCAGTGCCCCGCAGTGAGAGATGTTTTACCACGAGGTCAGAACTTAATACAGATCTGCTCATTTTTACTTAATGATGACAACCTTGATGTTATTCTTGCTCGTTTTCCTCACTTTGGTGGCCATTAATTATATTGAATTATACATATATTTTCTGTATGTTGCTATATAATTCTGTTTGTGCATTCTGCGTTTCTCTGAGCTTTACTTTTGCATATAATGTACTCTGTGCTGCCATTCTGTGAGTTGTGTGTTAGTATGCAGCAATGTTTTATCAATATGTACACCTCCCTGTAAACCATGTTCAATTCTTGGTTTTATATCCATTTGAAGCATTATTTGTATGAACTCATGTAATGTCTGACGCCTTGGCGCAATAAATTAATAAAATAATAAAATAATCTCTCTCTCTCTCTCTCTCTCTCTCTCTCTCTCTCTCTCTCTCTCTCTCTCTCTCTCTCTCTCTCTCTCTCTCTCTCTCTCTCTCTCTCTCTCTCTCTCTCTTCTCTCTCTCTCTCTCTCTCTCTCTCTCTCTCTCTCTCTCTACTTCTCTTTCTCACACACATCATAAATATATATATATATATATATATATATATATATATATATATATATATATATATATATATATATATATATATATATATATATATATATCAAACAAACACATTAGCATAGGTGAATACATGAATCGTATATTTCCCTTCCAATATGTGGCAATTACTTCAAATCCCATTCTATATATATACACCAATAATTAAAAAAAAAAACACGCACATTATCTTATGCGAGATCATGAATCATATTTGGCCCCAAGCCGGATATCGTACCTAAGACACATAATTATTGTAACAAGGCACTACTAATTAAACCGCAGGAGAGTTAAGGGAAGACATTAAGCTCTCAGCTAATTGCTAAGCTAGGGCATGAAAACATTCTCCTTATTGCTTTTTATTCATTGTACAGCTTCTTTTCAACCTCACGATAGTTTTTTTTCTATCAATTACGTGCACTTCGAGATATATGTATATATATATATATATATATATATATATATATATATATATATATATATATATATATATATATATATATATATATATATATATATATATATATATATATATATATATGTATGTATATATACACGCCTTCTCATCTATCTATCTAGCTTTCTCTCTATCTAATCTTCTATCTATCTCTTCTCCAAACAGCGTAATCCGATACCTTCCTGTCGATTCATTGTTAAAAGAAATTCCATTATGTTGGTGGACAATAATCCATATGTTTTTAAACAAATTCCTAATTCTAGGAAAACCTATTAAATTTTTATAAGCATAAAATGGCAATTCTAAAATACACAGATATTTTCCCTTCTGTTTTCATAACAGTAAAACTAATCTAAAAACATAAGCTTATGATAATAACGGGTCTTTTATTTGTACAGTATTGTTCAAGAACAATAATATTCTGAATTATTGTTATGTATTTACATATTTGTATTTACCCAGAAATACATATTTGCGTTTTCTTTCAGTCACTTCGCTGAAGTACTATAGATAAGATCGGATATGCTCGGTTTTATAATCTATTAATCTGTGATATTTGGTTTGAGTATTCACAATAGATACTACTTTATTTATTAAATATATTTAAAAAAAAAAACGCAAGTGACGAGGATCTTAATATATCTTAATAAATTATGAGACACATTTTCAATAATGCATCTCAAAAAATTAAGGAAAAAAGAAAAAAAAAGATTATGAGCATCATGTAAGCAAAAAGAGAACACCATCTGTTTTTCCTCTTCACTGCCTTCCTTACTTAAGTGCCAAAAAAAAAAAGGGGGTGGGCTTAGATGCTGAAAGTTTTATGAAATTATTTTCTCAGTCCCCGCCATATTTCCCATATTACGAACACAAGAAGCCGCCTCGAAATCTCTCCATTTAATCTTCTTATGCAAAGGAGAGATAGAGGTCCTCTTAGATTGCTACCTTTATAAGAAAATAAAAGAAGGATTTTCTTTTCCAATAATCATTTTATTTCCAAATACGTCGTTTTTATTTTTTCTCCTCATACTAACTAAACAAGTATACTACTCTCTCTGTCTCTCTATCTCCCTTTCTCTCTCTATCACATATCATATGCATATATATATATATATATATATATATATATATATATATATATATATATATATATTATATATATATATATATATATATATATATACATATATATATGTTCCGGTTTTACGTCACGGACTCCCTTATCAACCAAGGGCTAGGACGGTTGCCTTCTTGCGAAGGACTTGTTTTTGGCAGATGTAATCCTTACGCTGAGTGCATGCCTTTGCTAACCTCAGACCGTGGCGGGGCGCGAACCCTCGACCTGGCGCCTCAGAGTCGGAGACGCTAACGACTGAGCCATGGCGACTACATATATATATATATATATATATATATATATATATATATATATATATATATATATATATATATATATATATATATATTATATGGCTACCTGGGCAGGGTGGGAACGGACGCGACTTTTATTTGTCAGATAGTCGGTCTAAGACCAGCCACGATCTGTAGTTGGGAAGGGTATTCACTACGGGTAACGGTCACACAATACAAAACCAAATTCCTTCGAAAGGATACACCATCCTATCCCTTGCAAGAAAGGGTAGTCCGAATAGCCTCATTCCAAATAGAATTGATAACGCGCTGGCTTCGCATTCACGAGGTCGAAAGATCGGTTCCCGTCCAAGACCGAGAGTTTAAGGTGTTTACTGGCAGGAACTGCTGTGGTTGGACACCACAGTGGGGGGTTGGGGCTTGCCCTGGCTGACGAATACCCAATGTATTGGAATGGAAATAAAGGTTTGTTATTATTATTATTATTAGTATTATTTATTATTATCCTAGAATATAAACAAAATAAGTTTCATAATCAATAGGAAATTAAGACGGAAAGACTAATTCATAATGTTGGTTGTGATGTAAACACCACTTTGAGGTAGAATTATGAAATTAGAGGTCGCAGCAGTTCAGTGGTAAAGCACGAATGTTAGGAGGTGACAGAGCTTGATTTTTCCGAATTCAATCCCATCGAAGGAAATTGAGAAGCCATTCAAACTTAATCCCCCAGCTTTATCCTATCTCTGTCCACCCCTATTAATATGGGGACTAAGTGAGACACCAAAAGTACGGAAAAAGGACGCTCATTCAAGCATATGTTTTTTCCTCCAGTTAATTTTGTATTTTTGACACCTTTATATTTAATTTATAATCTTACAATCATGCAAAAATATCTTCGCAAAGTAATAATTTTCCCAAACGTGTAAAAAAAAAGCATTATCTTTTTCCCTAAGATGAGGCCAAAATACCAAAGGTTTTTAGTTTTTCCTTAGCAAGATGATGGAAAAGTCAAACTTAGTAAAATATTTCCTGTTAAGGAGTGCTAATAATAGCAAAGTTTTTTATTTATTATCAGTAAAGCACACGAATAACAACTTTTGTGAAATGTTATCAGTAACATATATTGAAAAAGGTTTCGCTGGCCTCTGAAGGGGAGTAATATTTAAAGAGAAATGTTGAAAATTAATTGCATTTAGCACTTCAGTAAATAAAATTATTGTAATTCTATTGGTAGAGTGTATCTGGAGTACATAGCTAAAACAATAATATATATTCTAAACTACGAGAAGGTAATTTTGGTAAAAGAGTGCTTTGACTAGGCCAACCACCTAAAAAGGGAGACTCCACCCTTTGTGTCTTTTTGTAAATTTTGATAGTAGGAACTTGAGTGTGATTCCATTGCTATGTTCTCCTTTAATAGTCTCTATAGTATGTATTATCCCAGCAAGACATAATCATCCTTACCACTAAGGGAACAGGCCAGTTCTATTCGATACCCGGTCCCTGGTCCAGCTCAATAAACAAGGTTGGGGTAGAGAGGACTTGAGCAATAACACTCTCCAGCCTATAACCATCCACTAGTCTCAAAGAGGTTATTAAGGAACAGGGACCCCATACGGTTCTGGAAGAAATTGCCAATAAAATCATTGTATATATTTCTTAAGCCTAAACCAGAGCGATTGTTCTCCAAGAAGCTATTGGGAAACAGTGATTCCATATGAATCTATGAAACTTGCCAATAAAATGATAGAGAATATCAGTTCTTGTATGTCATATTCAATTCAATTTCCGGCTTGACACAATAAATAAGTTTACCTTGATTTACGGATAAAAGCATCTGGACATTAACTGAATTACCTGCTTGTCTGGTTATCGGGAGATGGATAGGATAATATCCACGATGTTAAGCTCTACGAGACACCTGGGCCCATCTACTCTTTAAAGTGGAAGTCTCATTCAAGTTATAAGAAATACTACTGTCGCGGAAAGGTTTACAGAGCTGAGCATGCTCTTGGCAGTTTCTGTTATTTATTAGTTAAAGAGGTAAGGTAAAACAGAGTAGGATAGCGAATAAGATGTGTGTTAGTCCTGATCTCTGCGGGACTCCACCTATCACGGGTGTCCAGTCTGATGTTTGTCCTTTTAATACAAACCTCTGTTCCTTACTTTGTAGTTATTTTTTCTACTCAGATACCGATAATCCTAGTTATCTCAAGGGACATGGCTTTAATTATCAATTTATCATGGGAAACCTTATTAAATGATTCTTGAAAATCTAAGTAGATTATATCCAGAGAAAGATATATATATATATATATATATATATATATATATATATATATATATATATATATATATATTATATATATATATATATATATATATATAAGAACATAAGAATAGAGGACACTGCAACATCCCTACTGGCACACACGAGGCAGCTCCATTTTTGAATTGTATTTTCAGCATGTCTAACCTATTCTATTCTACTCTACTTATTTATTCTGTTTTTCTTTTTATGATTTTTCTAATAAGCACTAACCTATTCATACCCACCCTACCTCTGTCATATGTCTATCTAATCTACATTTGAAGGTGTCTAAGGTATTGGCATTTACTATCATACTAGAAAGCTTGTTCCATGCATCAGCTACTCTATTACCAAACCAATTTTTACCAATTTCCCTTCTGAACATAAGAACATAAGAACATAAGAATAGAGGACACTGCAACATGCCTACTGGCACACACGAGGCAGCTCCATTTTTGAATTGCATTTTCAGCATGTCTAACCTATTCTATTCTACTCTACTTATTTATTCTGTTTTTCTTTTTATGATTTTTCTAATAAGCACTAACCTATTCATACCCACCCTACCTCTGTCATATGTCTATCTAATATACATTTGAAGGTGTCTAAGGTATTGGCATTTACTATCATACTAGGAAGCTTGTTCCATGCATCAGCTACTCTATTACCAAACCAATTTTTACCAATTTCCCTTCTGAACCTAAATTTATCAAGCTTAAATCCATTATTACGAGTTCTGGTTTGATCATGAATTTTTAAAACTTTATTAATATCTCCCTTGTTAATCCCTTTAAACCATTTATACACTTCAATCATATCCCCCCTAACTCTTCGCCTCTCTAGAGAATGTAGATTAAGTTTTTTTAATCTGTCCTCATATGGTAGATTTCTGATATTGTGTATCATCTTGGTCATTCTTCGTTGCACTCTCTCCAAGGATTCAATTTCCATTCTATAATAGGGTGACCAGAATTGCACAGCATAATCTAAATGGGGCCTAACATGAAACATTGCAGATCGCCCATGAAACATTGCAGATCAAGAAAAAATGACCCTAAATGGATGAACAATAGAATAAAGAATCTTATAGGTATTAAAAGAGGAATATACAGGAAACTAAAAAGAGGTGAAGAGCAGGTGAGGCAGCAATATATACAGTTAAACAGGGAAGTTAAAAAGATAGTTAGAGAGTCGAAAAGAAAATACGAAGTTCGAATAGCAGGAGAAGCTAAAGAAAATCCTAAAGGGTTTTATCAACATTATCAAACAAAATTTAAGGAAAAAGTCGGACCAATTGAAGTAGCCAATGGCCATATCACAGATGACGATAAAGTGATGTGTACATGTTTAAATGATTATTTCTTATCTGTATTTACAAATGAAAACTTGGAAAATATTCCGGAAGTAGAATCCATTTACAGAGACAGTCCCGATAATATACTTAGTTCAATAAATATTACGAGAGAGGAGGTAATAAAAGAAATAGATAAATTAAAGGCTCATAAATCTCCGGGACCTGATGGAATATATGCTAGAATATTAAAGGAATGCAAGGAAGAGCTTAGTTTTCCTCTAACTGCATTATTTAATAATTCAATAAAATTAGGATCGGTACCCATGGAGTGGAAATTGGCAGATGTGGTACCAATATTTAAAAAAGGAGAACGTGTTAAAAAGAATAATTATAGGCCGGTAAGTTTAACGTCAACAGTGGGTAAGATTCTAGAATCCATAATTGCAAATAAAATAAGGGCACATCTAGAATTACACAGACTGATAAAACTTTCACAACACGGGTTTCTTAAGGGTTTTTCGTGCCTTACAAACTTACTGTCTTTTTATTCAGAAGTTTACGAGGCAGTAGATTGTGGCAAAGAATATGATACAATATATCTAGATTTTAGCAAAGCTTTTGATAGAGTTCCTCACAAAAGATTAGTTAAAAAGCTGGAAGCTCATGGTATAGGAGGAGCTGTGCTCAGATGGATCAAACAATGGTTAAAAGACAGAAAACAGAGGGTTTGCATAAATGGAGAGAAATCAGAGTGGGGCTCGGTTACAAGCGGGGTACCACAAGGCTCGGTACTGGGTCCTCTATTATTCATCGTATATCTAAATGATCTGGATTCGGATATCAGTAGTAACCTAAGTAAATTCGCAGACGACACTAAAATAGGTAGAACTATAAATGGAAAAGAAGACATTCATGCTTTACAGGAAGATCTAAATAGATTATCTGAATGGTCGGACAAATGGCAAATGGAATTTAATGTTGAAAAATGTAAAGTAGTTAAAATGGGTACTATAAAAGACAATACTAGTTATAAGCTAAATAACCATGAAATCATGAGTTCTCAGTGTGAAAGGGATTTGGGAGTTCTTGTGAGTAGTAGTCTTAAGCCAAGAGAGCAATGCACAGCAGTCAGAAATAAAGCAAACAGAATTTTAGGATTTATCTCAAGAAGCGTCAGCAATAGGACGGAAAAAGTTATTTTGCAGCTCTATCTTGCATTAGTTAGGCCCCATTTAGATTATGCTGTGCAATTCTGGTCACCCTATTATAGAATGGAAATTGAATCCTTGGAGAGAGTGCAACGAAGAATGACCAAGATGATACACAATATCAGAAATCTACCATATGAGGACAGATTAAAAAAAACTTAATCTACATTCTCTAGAGAGGCGAAGAGTTAGGGGGGATATGATTGAAGTGTATAAATGGTTTAAAGGGATTAACAAGGGAGATATTAATAAAGTTTTAAAAATTCATGATCAAACCAGAACTCGTAATAATGGATTTAAGCTTGATAAATTTAAGTTCAGACGGGAAATTGGTAAAAATTGGTTTGGTAATAGAGTAGCTGATGCATGGAACAAGCTTCCTAGTATGATAGTAAATGCCAATACCTTAGACACCTTCAAATGTAGATTAGATAGACATATGACAGAGGTAGGGTGGGTATGAATAGGTTAGTGCTTATTAGAAAAATCATAAAAAGAAAAACAGAATAAATAAGTAGAGTAGAATAGAATAGGTTAGACATGCTGAAAATACAATTCAAAAATGGAGCTGCCTCGTGTGTGCCAGTAGGCATGTTGCAGTGTCCTCTATTCTTATGTTCTTATGTTCTTAACTAATGCAAGATAGAGCTGCAAAATAACTTTTTCCGTCCTATTGCTGACGCTTCTTGAGATAAATCCTAAAATTCTGTTTGCTTTATTTCTGACTGCTGTGCATTGCTCTCTTGGCTTAAGACTACTACTCACAAGAACTCCCAAATCCCTTTCACACTGAGAACTCATGATTTCATGGTTATTTAGCTTATAACTAGTATTGTCTTTTATAGTACCCATTTTAACTACTTTACATTTTTCAACATTAAATTCCATTTGCCATTTGTCCGACCATTCAGATAATCTATTTAGATCTTCCTGTAAAGCATGAATGTCTTCTTTTCCATTTATAGTTCTACCTATTTTAGTGTCGTCTGCGAATTTACTTAGGTTACTACTGATATCCGAATCCAGATCATTTAGATATACGATGAATAATAGAGGACCCAGTACCGAGCCTTGTGGTACCCCGCTTGTAACCGAGCCCCACTCTGATTTCTCTCCATTTATGCAAACCCTCTGTTTTCTGTCTTTTAACCATTGTTTGATCCATCTGAGCACAGCTCCTCCTATACCATGAGCTTCCAGCTTTTTAACTAATCTTTTGTGAGGAACTCTATCAAAAGCTTTGCTAAAATCTAGATATATTGTATCATATTCTTTGCCACAATCTACTGCCTCGTAAACTTCTGAATAAAAAGACAGTAAGTTTGTAAGGCACGAAAAACCCTTAAGAAACCCGTGTTGTGAAAGTTTTATCAGTCTGTGTAATTCTAGATGTGCCCTTATTTTATTTGCAATTATGGATTCTAGAATCTTACCCACTGTTGACGTTAAACTTACCGGCCTATAATTATTCTTTTTAACACGTTCTCCTTTTTTAAATATTGGTACCACATCTGCCAATTTCCACTCCATGGGTACCGATCCTAATTTAACTGAATTATTAAATAATGCAGTTAGAGGACAACTAAGCTCTTCCTTGCATTCCTTTAATATTCTAGCATATATTCCATCAGGTCCCGGAGATTTATGAGCCTTTAATTTATCTATTTCTTTTATTACCTCCTCTCTCGTAATATTTATTGAACTAAGTATATTATCGGGACTGTCTCTGTAAATGAATTCTACTTCCGGAATATTTTCCAAGTTTTCATTTGTAAATACAGATAAGAAATAGTCATTTAAACATGTACACATCACTTTATCGTCATCTGTGATATGGCCATTGGCTACTTCAATTGGTCCGGCTTTTTCCTTAAATTTTGTTTGATAATGTTGATAAAACCCTTTAGGATTTTCTTTAGCTTCTCCTGCTATTCGAACTTCGTATTTTCTTTTCGACTCTCTAACTATCTTTTTAACTTCCCTGTTTAACTGTATATATTGCTGCCTCACCTGCTCTTCACCTCTTTTTAGTTTCCTGTATATTCCTCTTTTAATACCTATAAGATTCTTTATTCTATTGTTCATCCATTTAGGGTCATTTTTTCTTGATCTGCAATGTTTCATGGGAATATAGTCTCTCTGACTATTCTTAAGAGTCATGACAAAATTGTTATATTCCTCATCCAAATTTATATTAACTGACGGGCTGCTGTTCTTTCCTGTGAGAGAATTTAATGTATTGATCTTATCTTGTGATAATCCTTGGCATGTGGTACTCAAATTTCGGGGTAATCCGCTACCTGCGACCTGACCTGCTGGATTAACTACCCACATCTGTACCCCCAGAAATCCCTTCCCATACCTCATTAGATAATTTAGTTTTTAAGCCCTCAAAATCTCCTGCTCTAAAGTTTGGAACAATATTCTTATTTTCCTTTATAGTTTCCTTGAAAATTATGTTAAATCTAATGGAATCATGGTCACTGTTGCCCAATTTTTCACCAACTTCTAAATTTGTAACCATATTCTCTCTATTACTAAGAACTAAATCTAGTGTATTCACCCCCCGTGTTGCTTCATGTACATGCTGAGAAAGGAAATTGTCTTCTACTACTTCCAAAAACTCCTTAGAGCTACTATCACCTGTTATGGTTTCCCAGTTAATATGTCTAAAATTAAAATCGCCTACAATGCAAACTCTATTTGACTTGCTCACTTTAGAAATTTCATCGTATATAACTTGCGACTCTATATTATCTAGATCAGGTGGTCTGTAGACTACTCCTACAACTAGACTTTCTATATTATTTTTAATTTCAACCCATAAGGTTTCTGAATTTAGATTTGTCTTAATTCCAGACTTAATGCAGCTTCTGAGGCTATCTTTAATATACATAATTACCCCTCCCCCTCTTTTATCTGCACTACGATCAGCATTATAAAGTTTATATCCTGTAATTATGTACTCAGCTTTAAGGTGTTTGCTTTCTAATTTAATCCAACTTTCACTAATGCATATTATATCCGGTCTCTCACTACATACTATGGCTCTCAGTTCTTCTATCTTGTTACCTAAACTACGGCTATTTGTATAATATACTTTTAAACTTTCTCTAGCTTCACCCTTCTTGTGGCTATTCTTTTTGTTAATATTTGTTCTATGTAACAAATGGTTCTTATCCTTAGACTCCCAGTTATTTGACCCACTATTTACTGAACCCTTACTGACTAATTTCTCTGCACAAGTATTAATCATTTCATTATTTGTGTCTAACAAAACCCCCCTACCTCTCTGTCTATCATACCAGCCAATACCGAGACACCTGAATTAGAAAGATGCACTCCATCCCTTGCATACATATGCTTACGACTAGTGAAGTGATCCCACCCGTCAATAAAACCTATATTATTCTCCCGACAGAAGACTTTCATCCTAGCATTTACTCCTATAGCTCGAGACCACCACTCTGAACTTTGGCTAAGCCTAGGGAGAATACCACACATCACAGGAACTGCACCCCTTTTCCTAATCTTATCCAGGGCTTGTCTATACAACCTAATCAGCTCTTCACTTCTACCATCCTGCACGTCATTTCCCCCAGCTATCAAACAAACAACATCTTTTTTCTCAATCCAGCTATTTATTGACTCACCCACCTTCTTCATACCTGCTCCAGGGAAAAAATATTTTCCTCTAACTCTATGCCTGAGTTTCCTGTCTACATATCTGCATAGTGAATCACCTACAATTACCAAAGAACGAGACTTATCCGGAGGATGGGTTACTCCGACCTTGGGAGACTTACCTAGGCTCTTGACCTGAGAGCTTTTCCCACTTCCATTTTTACGATCGCTAGTACACCTATCTGACTCTATGGTTCCTGAAGAATTACTGCCGCCACTGTCACATTCATCTCTAAGTGACCTAGATGAATTAGCAACCTGTAGTCTAAAAGTATAATTTTTCTTAAGAACCATTTTCGTTGAACCCTTATTCACAACTTTCCAGTCGTCTTCATTATTCAATCGACCCTTCCTGGTTAACACCTCTACTTTACCTCTCAGATCCCCGTTTTCCTCAGCTAAGGATCTGACCTCCTGTCTGACTGCGGCCAACTCATTTCTTAAATTAAAAATGAGTTTGCTTGCGTCAGACGAGGACAAATCCCCAGCACAGCCACAAACAGCACCAACAACGACACCACCACCAACACCACTACCACTAACACCACCAGCACAAAGAACACCACCACTCTCCATTGTACTAAGTTTGGTCAAGATTAGAGCTACTGGAAGCACGTCCTCACTGGATGAACCCAGGAACTATATATATATATATATATATATATATATATATATATATATATATATATATATATATATATATATATATATATATATATATATATATATATATATATATATATATATATATATAAAGATCTAAATAGATTATCTGAATGGTCGGACAAATGGCAAATGGAATTTAATGTTGAAAAATGTAAAGTAGTTAAAATGGGTACTATAAAAGACAATACTAGTTATAAGCTAAATAACCATGAAATCATGAGTTCTCAGTGTGAAAGGGATTTGGGAGTTCTTGTGAGTAGTAGTCTTAAGCCAAGAGAGCAATGCACAGCAGTCAGAAATAAAGCAAACAGAATTTTAGGATTTATATCAAGAAGCGTTAGCAATAGGACGGAAAAAGTTATTTTGCAGCTCTATCTTGCATTAGTTAGGCCCCATTTAGATTATGCTGTGCAATTCTGGTCACCCTATTATAGAATGGAAATTGAATCCTTGGAGAGAGTGCAGCGAAGAATGACCAAGATGATACACAATATCAGAAATCTACCATATGAGGACAGATTAAAAAAACTTAATCTACATTCTCTAGAGAGGCGAAGAGTTAGGGGGGATATGATTGAAGTGTATAAATGGTTTAAAGGGATTAACAAGGGAGATATTAATAAAGTTTTAAAAATTCATGATCAAACCAGAACTCGTAATAATGGATTTAAGCTTGATAAATTTAGGTTCAGAAGTGAAATTGGTAAAAATTGGTTTGGTAATAGAGTAGCTGATGCATGGAACAAGCTTCCTAGTAGGATAGTAAATGCCAATACCTTAGACACCTTCAAATGTAGATTAGATAGACATATGACAGAGGTAGGGCGGGTATGAATAGGTTAGTGCTTATTAGAAAAATCATAAAAAGAAAAATAGAATAAATAAGTAGAGTAGAATAGAATAGGTTAGACATGCTGAAAATACAGTTCAAAAATGGAGCTGCCTCGTGTGTGCCAGTAGGCATGTTGCAGTGTCCTCTATTCTTATGTTCTTATGTTCTTATATATATATATATATATATATATATATATATATATATATTATATATATATATATATATATATATATATATATATATATATGAATCATTTTTACCCCGACCGGGACTTGAACCTAGGGCATATAATTTATGTGGAAAAGCGCTACCAACAACGCCACAGAAGCTTAAAAGGGAAACTAACCTTACAGCTTTGTGTGTTATACGAGGAATGAACACATTCTATCTGAATGCCACTCTGTTCAATTACATTTTCCCTAAACCTCACTCGTGGTTTCGTGTTCGCATTTAATTCCGTTCCCAATCTCATTATGGACCAACAATAATCAAATAAGCAAATTACAGCATGTGAAAACATATGGTATAACAATGTACAAATATAACAAGATAGTCTGAGAGAGAGAGAGAGAGAGAGAGAGAGAGAGAGAGAGAGAGAGAGAGAGAGAGAGAGAGAGAGAGAGAGAGAGAGAGAGAGAGAGAGAGAGAGAGAGAGAGAGAGAGAGAGAGAGAGAGAGAGATTCAGCATATCTTCCAAAGCAGGAAACGAATGCATGAAGATATGATTTGATTTGCATAGGAGGCGCGAAAGATTTAAAGAATGTGACCTTATATAAAAGCATAAATACACATGAATAATGCACCAGCCATCAGAGGAAAATGAGAAATACTATCATTGTTATCTTTAATGTGATATAATGGAGTATGTACACACACACGCTCGGAAATGCACGCACACAAGCACCAGAAGAGAATTGCAGGACTATTTGCAGATGCAGTAAAAAGAAATACGTCGGTAAAGAAGGTAGTGAAAGAGGTCGTATGTATAAATGTAAGCACAACTGGTATTGAGAGAACAAGTCATTGATGAAGCAAGCTCTTGATAAAGTGGAGTCACAGATAATCTCAATCATCAACTTGTTAAGGAAACACGAACACAAGAAAGCAAGTATTTTAGAACTGAAAAGATGTTTTGGATGTTATATGGCCAAGATAATGTTGTAGGAATTTATCGACTGGAGAATTGGTTAAGGAAGGAAATTAAGAGAAATAAGAGAGTGTGGTACCTAAACAAAAATGAAAGGAGAAAAATGGATTTAAACAGTAGTCCTATTAAGTGACAAGTTACAATGACATGGAAAAACTGCTGTAAATGTACGCCTATTGTCACTTACATTACTTCAACTATTTAAACGTGAAATAATAGAACTTCAGTGGTCATGAATTTTACGATGAAGGAAGCCTTTTCTTACAAGAGGGAGAGAGCTGGACATATTGCATATTCTTCGGTTATCAGAAAGCCTTTGATACTGTCTCAAATGGGAGACTTTTTTAAGAATCTGCAAGTGGAATAGTAAAGGCAGCATATGCTTCCTTGGCAATATAAAGGAGACCATCAGACATATGGTTAAGAAATATTTATATGGCTTATATGAGATCAAAGCTTGAATATGAAACATGTTTTGAATCCGCATATGAAAAACCATAAATAAACTGGAAAAGATTCAGTGATATACTATGAACCTGGCGACAGAGATACGTGATCTCAACTATGAGGGAAGGCTGAAAGACTTAAAGAAGTCAACACTTAAAGCTAGAAGGAAAGGGGGGGGGGTTATAGTAACGTTTTTAATACCCTTCATGATTTTGTCAGAGTAGATATGGAGCTATATTTTTATACAAATGGCTCTAGAACTAAAAATAAGAGTTTGACGCTTAGTAAGACAAGTTTTTTGCAAGATGTAAGGAAGTACTTTATTATGAATATAATTCATAACTAAAATTCATTAGTAAGGAAACCGTTATTGCTAAATGCATTAATAGTTTTATTGACAGCTATGATAAAAATTAGTGAGTAAATATTATAACGACCATGAGATGGAGTGTTACAATAATAGACCCGTGAGCACAATTAGGCAAGTACAATTGCATAAGCAACACACACTCACCCACCTTTATAGACACATAAGCAGTAAGTCATATCGAAAGATTTGCTGAAAGGAGGAGTATGAAGAGAGAGAGAGAGAGAGAGAGAGAGAGAGAGAGAGAGAGAGGAGAGAGAGAGGAGAGAGAGAGAGAGAGAGAGAGAGAGAGAGAGAGAGAGAGAGAGAGAGAGAGAGAGAGAGAGAGAGAGAGATTATTTTATTTTATTAATTTATTGCGCCAAGGCGTCAGACATTACATGAGTTCATACAAATAATGCTTCAAATGGATATAAAACCAAGAATTGAACATGGTTTACAGGGAGGTGTACATATTGATAAAACATTGCTGCATACTAACACACAACTCACAGAATGGCAGCACAGAGTACATTATATGCAAAAGTAAAGCTCAGAGAAACGCAGAATGCACAAACAGAATTATATAGCAACATACAGAAAATATATGTATAATTCAATATAATTAATGGCCACCAAAGTGAGGAAAACGAGCAAGAATAACATCAAGGTTGTCATCATTAAGTAAAAATGAGCAGATCTGTATTAAGTTCTGACCTCGTGGTAAAACATCTCTCACTGTGGGGCACTGAAGACAATAGTGGTCAAGAGTGTTAGCATTAGTTCGGTCGCATAATGTACAGGAGGTGTACTGTGGCATATCTAGAGTCTGGGAGACCTGAGAGAGAGAGAGAGAGAGAGAGAGAGAGAGAGAGAGAGAGAGAGAGAGAGAGAGAGAGGAGAGAGAGAGAGAGAGAGAGAGAGAGAGAGAGAGAGAGAGAGAGGAGAGAGAGAGAGAGAGAGACTCATAAGATTTCGTCATCAACATATACCCAAGCAACCACTCCTAGAAATAAGATAGTTCAAGACACTGACTGGAAACTTTTATCACAAAAGGTAGCTAATGAAGGGATTAAGTGGGAAGTTCTTATTGCCTTAGGAATACAAATTTTACCAGTTACAGTATAGTTATGCTAAGAAAATAAATATTTAAAAATTTACAACACAATTTATGCATAACGTCCCACGTTGATTAAAGCATTTCTAACTAAAGATGATAAAAGATAACAACATTTTTGAGAAATGAAGCGACTGCCTGCAGATCACATTCACTTCCCAAAATCTTCTTCAGAGAGTTGTTATTTAAAAAGACCTGCTCTCTCTCCCTCTGAATACGAGGACTATCTAAAGGGGGGTTTACACTGTCAAACGGTTCGTCGAACGCAGTTCGACAGACAAGTGTTTAAAGTGATGTTCGAACGTGTGAACGGGGTATTTGGTTGTCGAACACGTTTGTCGAACGTGCTCGACAACTAAATACCCAGTTCACACGTTCGAACATCAATTCAAACACTTGTCTGTCGAACCGCGTTCGACGAACCGTTTGACCGTGTAAACCTCCCTTAAGATAATATGGGGAATGGTAAAAATGCCCTGACAAGTGCTACAGTATTGAAACATTCTTTCTGCACCACTTGCCAGTAGCCATCTGTGTGTGCTCTGTGTGTTTGGCTTCTACGTAACCTTGTTAAGAAAATGTCTGCTCTGCGATCCAATGAACTAGGCTTACACCAGTGAGAGACAGAGTATTTGACGGATTCAAGTTTAAGTTTGTAAAAAAAAATAATTGAGACTGAAGACTGAAATCAGAGCTAATATGAAAGAATTATAGGAACATGTTCATGTAGCAATAACGTTACGAAGATAATACCAAAATTCTACAAATCTTGTCGGAAATAAACAAATACTCTTAACACATCTTATAATTCTTATTATTAAGAACAGAGGATATATTTACTTCCTCTTTATTATATCTAGAATAGTGAGATGCGATATAATATCTGGAGTATATGGTCTAGTAATGAATTTACAAACAAAATCTCAAACTTTTAGCAAGTTTTCTGGTAAAAATAAACAAAGGCTCCAAGCTTTTGTCATAGATCTTGTACTGCGAACAGGAAGATATATTTCTGATATTGTTTATGTTTTTTGATACCTGGGTTACGATTTAACAGGTACATGTGATCTAGTAATGATCTTACAAATAAAACACGTGATCTAATGATGAGTTCATAGACAGAATCTCAAACTTCTAATAGTCTCTTTGTCAGCAACAAAAAAAAAAAATTCAGATACGTCATAAATGTCATATTGGGAACAAGGGAGATATATATTTGAATTCCTCTGGGCTCTTCTAGAGAGATTCTGAGGAACAATCGCAATGAATCTAAAATGCAAATTCCCTCCATTAAGGAGGGTCTTAAATTAACATCTACTTACACAAGAATACCATTAAGACTCCTTTCTTTGGTGACTAACCCTTTCAATCTAAATATAGCATATTTATTTATTCTGGAGCTCTTATGTTCAGTATAAATTTTGAGAGAGAGAGAGAGAGAGAGAGAGAGAGAGAGAGAGAGAGAGAGAGAGAGAGAGAGAGAGAGAGAGGAGAGAGAGAGAGAGAGAGAGAGAGAGAGAGAGAGAGGAGAGAGAGAGAGAGAGAGAGAGAGCATGTAAGCTACAACCAAGTTCTATTGACATAGAAATATTATTTTGTTATTATTTTCTTGTGCATACCCATGTGGAATAACTACAATCACCCTTGTAAGAGAAGTGGGTGAGCCATAGCATACATTCATTTATCAAAAGCTACTGCACCCTATATCAGACTTCTTAGTTCCTAAGGGATAACTCACCTCTCTTTTCCCCACTCACCACCACACAGCTTGATCACCCACAGTTATATTGTTTATGAAACACCAGCTGTGTCTCTTATTCTTGCGTAGCCTCTTCTT
>JAXCGZ010004757.1:17500-27500 GCA_037179515.1 Halocaridina rubra | reverse complement strand
ATATAGGAAAGTGTCAGCATGCCCAAAACACAAATATATATTCTATACATGCATATGATATCTATGGACCCAAATGGCCCTTACTGCATAGCAATTATATCTAATTAAACATGTTAATTAAGGCGACACCTCTTGTGTATGGCTTTGCATGTGAAAATAAACTACAATGCTAATATACCTGACCTACCCTACTAAAGACGCAGTTGCTGTCATGAATCTCCAGAACAACATAAAGCGCCTTCATCCTCATATATGGTTCTGACACAGGATTTGCATGCATTATAAATACAAATTCTCTTTGTTGTCCTTCTAGGGGAAATTTTAAGAGTCTTGTTTGGCCACCATCTTTCACAAGAGAATAAAAAACAGCTATCATTAGTGTTTACCTCATTAGGCTATATCATATAAACTCCACCTCTTACCCTAACCTTTAACTTCTGGAGATCTTGATTTTATAACTTTTTTCATGCGTCAATTCTACATGTTCCTAACTCACTTGCTACTAGTGACTATGTCCGTATTTTAGAAATATATTGTAAAGCGAATGACAGAACGTGATATGAACTACGTAGTTTTGCAGTTAATGAATGTTTTCTAACTCAATTGCCACCAGTTTCTACGTTCATCTTTTAGATGTAAACGGTAGAGTGAATGACCGAAAGTGATATGGACTACGCAGTGTTGCGGTGATGTTGTCCAGTCTTGAAAGAGATTCAGTTTGAAAGAAACGGTCTCGTGTCCTCAGTTGAAGAAAAGTATTGAGTGTTTAGAGGACATCAAGTAAACCTACACGAATGATCGGAAGTTATGTATATTATGCATTATTGCAGCTAACTTTTGAAAAGTGATATTGTCCAGTCTTGAAAAGGATTCGTTTTGAAAGAAACTGCCTATGCTGTTCTCAGTTGCAGAAGACCATCAAGAGAACTACAGTTTTGACTTAGCATTACGAAATTTACGATAATTTTTGGAAAATATTTATGCATAAAAACCTTACCAAAATACTTTAATAGAGTGGTATTTGCATAGACAAGTTGGTTAAATATCTGTAAAACCCAAAATGCAATGCTAAAAAGGAATTTTGACAAACTTAAAAAAAAATCCACTTCAGAAAAATAAAATATTGTATAGTCTTGAATGGAATTCAACTTTAGAGACTTTGTCACGTGTTCTGAGTTGAAGAAAACCATAAAGTGCTTAACGGGCATCAAGTAAACCTGCACATCATGCTATGTACACCTGCACATCATGCTATTTATCTCTTTCAATCTTCTACGCATGAAGCAATACCAAGGCAATCTCTTCAAGCGATTTATATTAATACCAAACTTTCCAGAGAAATATATCTAATTACATAACTCTTACATGGTTACATTACATAACATTATAGCACTCATTAAAACAGTTTTTCAATAATTACTCTTTTTCTTTACGAATAACTTGTGCATAGGTTTAACTAACTTTTATCTTAAAATATAAATTAACTTCAAAGACATTAATCAAAAGAGTTGTTGTTTTAGATTCTCTACCCACGGATGGGTGGAACGGGTCATGAAGGACCCATAGGGCGGTCGTCAACCGGTACAGGCCCCCCCCCACTGTGGTGCCCAGCCACAGCAGTAACCGCCCCAGTAAACAGCATAAACTCTCTTGCCTGGACGAGGCGCAATCCGTCAACCTCGCGAATGCGAGGCCAGCGCATTACCACTGTACTAGCCAGGATGCTATCAAAAGAGTTTATGGCGAATAAATACAAGGCGTATTTTTTTGCCGAATATGCATAAAGAGAGAGCATGGACACTCTATGACCACACTTTTAGTTCATATTTCTCGCCTTATTAATCTATTGAACTCAGTCTTACATAAAACGAGCAAGGCCACTCTATGACCATACTATTAGTTCATATTTCTCGCCTTATTTATCTGTTGAATTCAGTTTTACATAAAACATTGAAAGTTAGTTTTGCAACAAAGATAAATAGATTCATTTTAATACAGACCCGCGATCGAACCACCGTTGGACGTTTGGAAGGACATCAAGCTTTAATTTCCAGGCCACACTCTGTCCATGTCCACCCCCCCCAGTAACGTGGATTAATAGACACACTTAAAATGTAAACACACACACACACACTCATACACACACACATACACACACACACACACACACCACACACACACACATACACACACCACTGGCAAATACTTATATAACAAATAATAACACCTAAGACCATAATGCAAAATAAAATCTGTATACAGCGGTTGACCCTCTCTATGAGACAATATATTCAGCACTCTCCCCCCAAAAAAATAAACCCTATATCTACATATCTCTAATTAACCTCAAGCTGCAGGAGGGGCCTTGTTGACTTTAATAAATATGAGTGTTTTTGGATTATCTCTTGTGAGGTAATTACTGCCAGTTAAACGCGACTGATCTATACCCTGTTCCCAGTTACTTGAAGATGCAGGACGGCTATTGTTCTGAACATCTTTTGTTCATTAGTAGTGACCTTGCTTCTCTTGGCTTGCATATTCTCCCCTCCATAATATATTGTTTCAGGTTCTATCTTATGTAATACACATGTTGTCTCTCTCATCCTTCAACCACGTGGTCTTTGTTTACTCACAACATGTTGGTGAAATCACTGACGCAGAGTAATTGCACCTGGTAAATAAAATAAGAAGCAAAATGCTAATTGCCGGGTTAAAAATGCTTCTCTGTTTTAGAAAAAACAATTACTCAGAATAACAGATTAGCCAGATTACAGCGAAATTACATTAGATAAATATTTACGAGTTATTATTACCAGTTGCCTTACAATATGAAGCATATACAAGCAAATCTGGTGTACAGATTATATATATATATATATATATATATATATATATATATATATATATATATATATATATATATATATATATATATATATATATATATATATATATATATGTATATATATATATATATATATATATATATATATATATATATATATATATATATATATATATATATATATATATATATATATATATATATATATATATATATATATATATATATATATATATATATATATATATATATATATATATATATATATATACATATATATATATATATATATATATATATATATATATATATATATATATATATATATATATATATATATATATATATATATATATATATATATATATATATATATATATATATATATATATATGTATATATATATATATATATATATATATATATATATATATATATATATATATATATATATATATATATATGTATATGTATATGTATATATGTATATATGTATATATATATATATATATATATATATATATATATATATATATATATATATATATATATATATATATATATATATATATATATATATATATATATACATACATACATACACACACACACATAAATGCAATTCTAAGCAATTTAGCAAAGTCTCTAGGAAATTTAGCTAATCAGCGGCAGATATGCCGTGAGGTTCATTTAATTTAGCGAAATGGAGGTAAGGAACAGAAAATATTGTCAGTATAACCAGTCACTTCAAAGTGTACAGTAAATTTTCACCAGTTTAGCTAAGTGATGTATCGTATATATTGCAAGATATTTACGACCAAATTTCGCGCAATTGCCACATTGCAAGACTAATCATCGACTGTCTCGAAGCTGATGGAAAATGTACTAACTTAACGTCAGTTTATAGGCTCTTCAGAATATACTTGAGATAAAGATGCGAGACGTAGAATTATAACAACCATCATGATTTGTTGCCTGTATTTGTTAATACAATTGAATGTTAAATGTGTCTAATGAAAGGCATAGGCAAGGAACAGTGATAGCAGAGCCTGACTATATACCTACCACATCCATCTCTAATTTCGTGGACCTAGTGATCTCCATGCAATGTCTGATTAATCAGGCAGACCTATAGAATATCACCGACCCCCTCCCCATTAACTGACCAATTCAATGGGCAACGACATGAAAGAGTAAAAGTTAATGCAACTCCGGGTCAGTATTGCATCTGTTCCAATTTTTTTTTTTTTTTAAGAGCGTATATAACGCTGCTAAAGGATGGACGGATGGATAGGATGGGATAGGATAGGAGGGGAAAAGGCTAGGGGACTAAGGATATAAGGGAATTGGAGGAAAAAGCACGAAAATTAAACAAAGTAAGATACAAAAAGAGAGGGGTAAACCCTCCTGCGACTGTTAAAGGGCAAACTGAGCATATAGGTATATACAGTCCTTCTGCGTACCTAAGCTACTCTTAGCCTAGTTAAATTGTAACTTATTTAATATGTTATATAAAATCCCATTAAGCAGATCTGTATCTTCAGGTAATAAAAGCGCCACGAAAGATTGCAATATTACTTTGAAATATTTAAATTCGTAACATGATTCTAAAGGGTTTCCAAGGCAAAAAGAATCAATTCAAATTCTACCGATCAGGAATCAGCGAGACATTTGTAATTTGCAAGAATTTAAACAAACCTTATTCATTATGATTGATGTCATATTGTGATGGACAATACTGCTTATTTTGGGTTGTGGTTTTGACCTTTAAAGTTAAGTTTACACCTTGCAGCACTTCTATAAATACTGCTGAATGTCTTGGCAGATATCTGAAGCCCCCCATAAGAGGAGGTCGCACCACTTGTTAGTCTGGGTAAGCATTCGCTACGTTCGCAATAAAACCATTTAATGATCTCCGATCAGACGCACCGCACATAAAAAAAACGAATGTGTAAAAAAAAAAAAAAATCTAATGCGAGAGAGGGATCGAAAAGAGAGATTGACGGGCGGAGAACGCATTCGATAAACAAGCACGATAAAAGGTATCGGGATTGTTTATTGATTTATGCAATGTCATTTATCTCACGAGAGAGGCTCGGGGCCAGTTTTAAGGTAGAATATTTTTGCCATTGTAAATCACTGAGTAAAAGCAAATATACATCATAATAATTATACATAATGGCCGCAATCTTCTTTGTATGTGGGTGGCCGAGCCAGAGCACACTTTCATCATAAACCATACATTCGTCAATCACGCCTCTTTACTCCTTGGTGATAAAAAAGTTGTCATAATTAACCCCACCATCTTGCTTGGGTCACCCACAGAGAATAAGTGTATAGAAAGGGTATAGATGACGTGGGCCAAAGAGATTTCTCGCACTTGCTAGCACAGTAAACTGGAGCGGGTGGGTGTGGGGGCTGCCATGTGATTAGGCGATGGAGGTAAACCAGCTGTGGCTGTCGGGTCTCACAGCAAAAGTAAATACCCAGAGGACCAAAAGCATCAGGACAAAAATAATAATAACACTAACTATAGAATAGGATTCGGCAAGGAACAAGATTTTAAGACCTTGTTATGTCTATATACGAAAACTAAAATTCATATCTAAAATATTCTCACCTGTTTTGTATACATCAATGTCACGCATATGAATACTACGCATGCAAAATTCTACGCATATATTCGCAAGAATAATTGCTTTCTTGTCTCCCTAGTTAATATGCAAAGGCCTCTTGCCCTGGCGACTGAGGACTAAGTGCATCTAAAGGCAACTGCATTGTTCTTGAAGGGTTTTTAGTCTTTTGTGTGTTTTCTGGTAAGAATTCGACACATCATTCCTATTCACACTTTCTGCATCACGCAGGTATAATTTACTTTGGAATTTAAGTGTCACTAAAAATATCGGAATGCATTAGTCAAAAGAGAAGTGTCTCGCTTATATTATTATTTTTTTTATGAGTGTGACACCGGGACAGGCAAAAATTGCCCTCATCAATAAAGGCCCGAGCACGAGAGAACACCAAAATGAAGGAAAAGAAAAAGATTAAGGACAAGGTAGATATGAGTTTAGCACATATGGTCATATATCTTCGTTGAAATATGTCTACTTCTTACTTGTTCTGCGGGCAGCTTATGTGAGTTATGTAAAATATTACGATATAATTTTATATCTTGTTTAACTTTACACGAATGGTCTGTAATCCGATAAAAAGCCGGTTTTACGTGACGGACTCCCTTTTCTACCAAAGGCTAGGACGGTTGCCTTCTCGCGAAGGACTTATTTTGACAGATGTAATCCTTATCCTGAGAGCATACCCTGAGAGCATATCCTGAGAGCATGCCTCAGACCGTGGTGGGGCCCGAACCCTCAACCTGCCGCCTCAGAGTCGCGGACGCTACCGCTTTCCCACGGTGCCCACTGAATGGTCTGTATTACAGTGCGAAATTAAAAATAATATTCTATCACTGAACTAACAAGAATACGCAGAAAATCCACCTACGAGGTTCGATATTGACTCCTGGAGATGGTTTATTAAGCAATCCTATTCATGTCTTCATGATGTAGTCGCCGTGGCTCAGTCGGTAGCGTCTCCGACTCTGAGGCGTCAGGTCGAGGGTTCGCGCCCCGTCACGGTCTGAGGTTAGCAAAGGCATGCACTCAGCGTAAGGATTACATCTGCCAAAACAAGTCCTTCGCAAGAAGGCAACCGTCCTAGCCCTTGGTTGATAAGGGAGTCCGTGACGTAAAACCGGAACCGATTCATGTCTTCATGACCTAAAAGTAACAGCTCTAACATGAACAAAATTTTCATATGCACAAAAGATGATCTTTATAAAGTGGTATTGAGCAGCAGATGGTCAAAATGACAACCATAGCAATCAGCTCAAGTAAGTGTGTTTTTCGCTTAACAAGAAAGAATTTTAAAATAGTGTAACACTAACAGACGTCTAAATAGTAGTCACCGTGGCTCAGGTGGTAGCGTCCGCGACTTTGAGGCATCAGGTCGAGGGCTCGCGCCCCGCCACGGTCTGAGGTTAGCAAGGGCATGCACTCAGGGTAACGATTACATCTGCCAAAACAAGTCCTTCGCAAGAAGGCAGTCGTTCTAGCCCTTAGTAGAAAAGGGAGTCCGTGATGTAAAACCAAACACACACTAACAGACGTCCAAAACTATCAGCCAAGTCAGTGAGAAGGAAGAAAAATCTAATAATTAAGCAGTTGGAAATAAATCTAACACATAGACGGTTAAGTGCTTTAAATCATACAATATTTTTTTTTCTGAAGTCTATCCAAATTTGAATGATTTACTGACATGAGAGATTAATATGTATTTTCGTCTTCAGTGAAACAATGTAGGTGGTAGACGAGGCTTATGGCGAACTCTAATAAGCGCTTTTAGCTCTCAAGATAAGTAGTTCACACGATAAATTATTCCTTCTTTCTACACCGAGGAAAAGGGAAAAAAATCCAAATTGCATTAAATAAAGTTTTAGTAGTCACCGTGGCTCAGGTGGTAGCGTCCGCGACTCTGAGGCGGCAGGTCGAGGGTTCACGCCCCGCCACGGTCTGAGGTTAGCCAAGGCATGCATTCAGGGTAACGATTACATCTGCTAAAACAAGTCCTTCGCAAGAAGGCAACCGTCCTAGCCCTTGGTAGAAAAGGGAGTCCGTGACGTAAAACTTTGAAATTAAATAAAGATTTAGATCACAAACACACTCCGGTCCACTCAAAATTTATCACTTTCTCATCATCGGAGAGAGAAAAGAGGGGGGATAATATGGGTTGCAATATGTATTAAATAGTACCTGAAATATAATCACCACAATGTCTTTGCACTCTGATCAGGAGAGTAATTTTATTCTTTGCTCGAAGCACTACAACTGAACTAAATAAAAAAAAAAACTTCATCACCATCCGTAGGGTGGCCACGAACGTTCTATATAGGGAATATGGGATAAATCCGATAGTCTTAAGATTCGTTTTATTGTCTAATAATAATAATAATAAAATAATAATAATAATAATAATAATAATAATAATAATAATAATAATAATAATAATAATAATAAATAATATATAATAATAATAATAATAATAATAATAATAATAATAATAATAATAATAATAATAATAATAATAATAATAATAATAATGTAGTCTCCGTGGCATAATGGTAGCGTCTGCGACTCTGAGGCGGTAGGTCGAGGGTTCGCGCCCAGTCACGGACTGAGGTTAGTAAGGGCATACACTCAGGGTAACGAATACATCTGCCAAAACAAGTCCCTCGTAAGAAGGCAACCGTCCTAGCCCTTAGTAGAAAAGGGAGTTCGTGACGTAAAACCGAATCCAATTTAATAATAATGATAATGATAATAACAATAATAATAATAATAATAATAATAATAATAATAATAATAATAATAATAATAATAATAATAATAATAATAATAATAATAATAATAATAATAATACATCATCATCATCATCATCACCGTCATCGTCATTATCATCATCACAATACTTATTATTATTATTATTATTATTATTATTATTATTATTATTATTATTATTATTATTATTATTATTATTATTATTATTATTTCAACTACAATTCAGCTCAAAGGAATCCTACTATTCCCATGCCATTTATTATCCCTGGTACAACCGTCTCTTCTCTTCCAAAAAGAGCACTTCAGTTATTGGTGCTGACATGTTACCAAGATGTGATTACCTAATTGATTACCTAATTGTGTTTACGGGAAAGAGCCCAAAGCTCGAATCTTTGTGTGTGTGTGTGTGTGTGTGTGTGTAAGGACGCATTCCATCTGAGTTAGGTAACCAGCCAACATGATTTCGACAGTCACATTAGTATACAAACATACACATAAAAACCAGAAAGAAAAACTCACTTGTTCTTGTAAACGAACTGGTTTCACGTCGTTACAGGGGGTCGTTCTGAATAGTCACCGTGGCTCAAGCGGTAGCGTCCGCGACTTTGAGGCGTCTGGTCGAGGATTCGCGCCCCGTCACGGTCTGAGGTTAGCAAGAGCATGCACTCAGGGTAACGACTACATATACCAAAACAAGTCCTTCGCTAGAAGGCAACCGTCCTAGCCCTTAGTGGAGAAGGGAGTCCGTGACGTAAAACAGGAACAACAGGGGGTCGTTCTGAATACTGAAATTTGAATCGATGTTCTTCTTTTCCTGCAAAGGTAAACAATGTTGACTGGTCTTGTCTCTCGTGAGGTCTGCATAATGAAATTTGATCCGATTTTGTTGTTTTTCTGAAAAGACAAACGACGATCAACGGTTTCGTGTCTTCTGGCCATGATGTTGCGATGAGAATTTGTCTTCTTTATTGAAGTCTTTATTTACAAGGTTTTTCTGAAGTTTTCGTTTTAATTTATCACATATCTAATAATTTGGATTGTTTTCTTCACTGTCATTCAAAAGGAAACTATTTGAAAAAAGTGGAAATTGCTGATATCAGCAGACAGGAAAGTGTATTGCATTCAATAATGTAACTTACAATGCTTGTTTTTTTTTTTATAGTTTTCCTTTGAGGTTTTCCTGATGTATTGAGGTCTGGAATGTGCTTTCTCGAGGCTTTCCCTGTCATCTTTTGCTACATTTTTTCTCTTTCTAAAATTGGGATAATTTATCTAATATCTTATAGATGGAATACATATTTTTCTTCACTATCCATTCAAAATAAAATAACTGGGTAAGTGTGGACAAATCTTAAAAAAAAAAAAATAGTGTCTAATAATTTTTTTTTTTGCCGCAGTCCACAATGGACTAACTCATAAAACACATAAAACTCATTAATTTATTAGTGTTTACCTACTAAAAGCTATTTAACATCTTATTGTAACTTATAATTGTCCTAAGCTCTTGGTTTAACATATTACTGGCTAAATGTATATCGTCTTATTGCATGCATTTATTTTTTCATATTCTATCTTACTGCTTTGATAACAAAAAGATAAACTGTTTTCTATATAAAAAAATATATAGAATAAATGATGGCTACGGGGTAAGTAGAAAATGTTCAGAATTAATTGAAATAAAAGAGTAAATATTTAAATGAATATATTTTAAGCTAGGAGGAGGACTGCGTTGGCCTAGTTTTTAAAATAATCGACTCTGGGG
>JAXCGZ010004757.1:0-15000 GCA_037179515.1 Halocaridina rubra | reverse complement strand
AATGACTGTACTTGTACATAACAACGAAAAATTGGCTCCTAAAATAACTCGTTGAGACAGGTAATAACGAACGATACATGAATAAGCAACAAATACAACACAATATTATATGCAAAATAGCTCCGCTCAAACATCCGAAGCTTCGTATCAGATATTGGTAATAAATTCTATTTGGTCTTAAAAAAAAATAATAATTGGTAAAAAACCGCTTGTAAAGAAACAAAACAATATATGGTTATATGACTAATGATGTCCAGAGAATACTGTCATCAATCTATTGTGACACTGTTTATCAATTGGGTATTCTAATCAACCACAGCTGTTAATGGACTCAATATTCTAAACAGTCCCAGGAAAAAAACAACATCGGCAAAATAATAAATGATGATAGATCCTCACATTGCAAACTTGTTTGGGTGTACTATGATGTAGTAGATGTGAGAGGGTTATATGAGACGTTATATACAAAGAAAGGATATCTATAAACATTCCAAGAAAATAGCACGAGGATCTAATAACATCGGCAGTAAGAAATATTAGGTCCTTACATTGCAAACTTGTTTGGGTTAACTCTGGAATAGAATTCTACATGGATAGACATTCATTATTTGTGAAGAGAGCATGTGGAACAAACAGTATCGGCAATAACAAATGAGGAGAATAATTCTTACATTGCAAACCCGTTTGGGTTAAGTATGGAGAAGCAGATGATGTGTGAGTTAGAGAGTAAATAGTGTTCTTAATAAGCTATACGGAAAGATAATCATTAAGACACGTGAAGATCATTATATGATCAGATATGAATTTATTGTTCTATTACGGCCTCTGAGGGAGACAGTCGTTTCTACTTCGTGCTGCTCCCAAGCCTGGAGCAGTGGAGTGGGTTGATGTCTGCAAGGGGATTATGCACCCATAAACCTGTGAGTCAAATCAGCCACTGAGCTCCAAGAGGCTATATGCATTCACTGCAAGTCCAGCTACTGGGAGAGAAAGCCAACTTAACTCAGTGATGGCCCCAAGCCCAGATTAATAGAAATTGCTGAAGCTGAGAAAGACATCCGACCGTAAATTCTGAGTAAAAACCAATCACTAGGCTACAAAATGCTAGTGAGAAGCAACGTCCCTTATAGGCCTATATTTAAACTCTTTTTACGACAACGATGGTATTTCCTATTTCACTCCACTGAGAATTACCTTCCTGTACCTAGCTCTCTTCAAGCACAAATAACATAAAGCTTGATGATATTTTAATACTGGTTGATAAAAGTGTAACTTTTTGACCTCGTTATTAACTACATAACAATTGAAATCTGAGTGTTATATAAATATGTAGCATCAATTGAAACTTCATCACATAAAATCTGACGACTTCCAAAGTGTCTTGTTTGTTGATGTATTACCATGAATAAGACATCATAGTAAAAAAAAAGTCAGTACAAAGCAAATTCTCAACAGCATTCCAGACTGTCACTCTTAAATTAATTATCGTGAGAATAAGTAAAGCGGATGTATTAACATATTACCAAAAAGTTGTCTGTTTTTGAAGGACAACATGACCCCTATCAATCTTAATACAAGGAATGTCTTGAAGGGTAAATGAGAAATCAACAACAGTGCATCTCAGATGAGTTTATGTACATACAGATACCATGGTCACACAACCTATATAATGGTACTGGTCAGTATATGCGTACAAAGGTCTACTCTATGTAAAACTTGAGCTGGTATTTACAGGAAGCTTCGTCGAAGGAATTCAATTATGTCAAATGAGAGAATACATAGAATTTTCACGTATTTCTTCAACTGATCTAAATTTAGAATATACAGAACTTTTGTATTTTGATTTTTAAACATGTATGTCACGTCTCCAGATGCAAATTATACATTCTACTGAATTTCTTAGAAGAAATAGGCTCTGAAACAGCAAGGCAGGGACAAATTGATATTAAGAAAATTAGAAAAAAAACTGGCTCCTACACGGTATGATCATAAAATTCTTGCAACAAAAACCACGTCATCTGAAACACAAACGAATACGAGGCCACACTACAACTGTGGCTGAAAAGAATTCATGGAATCTAAGACCATTATATTTAACTTGCTTTCACGCGTTTGTTTCTCGTTTCTGTTTAATTTTTCTTTTTTGCATTCCCTGTTATCTTTTGCTCATTAAATCGATTTGTTCCTGGAATATACAGAGAGCTTTAGGGCTAGTTACCTTGTTAAGGAATTCCTTAGATGTTTCACTTCTCGTGAAATAGAAATTTAGGCGCATTTAAAAGAATATTTAATCTGGTTGTGGTCGGGAAGTATACGTTAAACATATGTTTCGATGAGAGAGAGAGAGAGAGAGAGAGAGAGAGAGAGAGAGAGAGAGAGAGAGAGAGAGAGAGAGAGAGAGAGAGGAGAGAGAGAGAGGAGAGAGAGAGAGAGAGAGAGACTCATATTTGCAAAGTTGAGCTCATAATAAGTTCAATTCTAAGTCATGTTAGGTCTATTTAGGTTAGGCAGAGGTAGGTTGAGTAAAGTTTACTCCCATAGTAGTTTTAGATAATGAAATGTGGCTTCCCTAAAGATATTTTACTTTAAATGATCAAGTTTGATAGTCGTTTTGATTAAAAAAAATTTTTTCATGAGTGTGACATCGGGACAGACAAGAAAATTTCCCTCATAAGGCCTGAGTACAAAGAAAAATTTAAAGCAAAGAAAAAGTAGAAGGTTAAGGACAAGGCAGACATAGGGAAGTGATACACAATAGGATAAGGACAGGTTGAAGGAATAGTCGAAGTACTGAGGACATAGAGATATGGCAGGAGTAGGTCCAGGGGTGTATCTCAAAAATCATTCATATCCGACGGAAATGCCCGACCTTCCACATAGGAAACAATGACAGAGCGAGAGTACATTTCATTGTCCAAATCAATTATGAGCTCCAATTCAACAATTACCATTAAACCCTTTTTCCTCAAGAAACGAACACACATTTTGTTTTATATGCAAATTAGCGATACTCTCAGAGCAAAAGTTACCTAATGAGTACGTACATATATTCACTGGAATAATTAAAATGAATAATGAAGCCGTTTAGGAGATTGTTAAAGAAACCAAAAGACCCGATTGGGTCTAGAGTCTAGACTCTTCTATAGTGATAACTAGACAAGGTTTTCATATATAAATATACTTCAAGGTCGGAACAAAAACCTTGTCTTCACTGGGAGTTAAAAATTAATGATTCACCTCTTTAGGAGTTTTTTAAATAAATTAAAAAATAAATAAATTATATACTATCCTTTTATTCACTTATATAGAATAACTCAACAAAATATTTCTAAAGTATTCTAAATAGGACTCAAGAACGATGTTAGAGTAAGAATAGGAATTTGTACTTCATTTTATTGCGTTCCTGGATGCCATAATATAAAATTGTCTCAGATAAGTTTTGTGTGAATTCTACTGTTTATATTACAAAATATTATAAAGGCATTTTGTTCTAACCCCTAATAATAATAATAATAATAATAATAATAATAATAATAATAATAATAATAATAATAATAATAATAATAATAATTATAATAGTAATAATAATAATAATAATAGTAATAATAATAATGATAATAATAATAATAATAATAATAATAATAATAATAATAATAATAATAATAATAATAATAATAATAATAATTATAATAATAATAATAATAATGATGATAATGATGATGATGATAATATTAATATATATATATATATATATATATATATATATATATATATATATATATATATATATATATATATATATATATATATATATATATATATATATATATATATATATATATATATATAATGACTTATTATTACGGGTTAGAACAAAATTCCTTAATTCCTTCACGCCTTTGCCGACGATTCTGCCCTTCACTTTTTTCTGTCTTTTCTTCACACCCTTCATCTGTTTCTCGTAATCAGTCTCGTATCACTTTTTCTTCTACTCTGAACTCCGATTTGCAGAGGATATCTGAGTGGGGCACACAAATTTTAGTTATATTTAATGCCTCCTAGACACAGTTTTTGGCTACCTCTTTATCTTCTTCTCCTTCTGATAGCCCTATTGTCTTCGGACCTAGGGAAATTTAAACTCTTAATTCTATCAACAAATTAAGATTTCATATGGCCTCTAATTTGTTTTGAAGGAATCACATAAACCAAATTTCTAAATCTGCATCCAAAAAATTTGGGGTTTTGTTTCGTATTCGTCATTACTTTAACTCTTTACAATTACTTAAAATGTATAAAGGTCTTATCCGTCCTTGCTTAGAATACTGCATACACATCTTCTTATACTTGTCTCCTTGATAGGGTTAAATCTAAGGCAGTCAGACATATCAATGATCCTTCTCTTACCTCTAATATGGATTCTCTTTTTCTTCGCCGTAAGGTATCATCCCTTTCTCTTTTCTATCGCTATTACTTCCATCGCTGCTCTGATGAGTTGGCGAGTTGCATTCCTACTCCACTGCCGAGGCCGCGTAACACTCGCCTAGCGGCTTCGTCTTACAGGTACTGTGTGGAGATTTGCAGCTCGCAGATCGGTTGGTGCAGCGACTGCTTCTCCCCATCTACCTCCAGACTCTGGAACTCTCTTCCTCCTTCTGTCTTTCCAAATCCTTATAGCCTATTTTCCTTCAAAAAGTGGATCTATCGTCATCACAGAGCCTAATCCTCCATATCTCTAGGTCCTCAGTACTTTGACTATTTTTTCAGTCTGCCCTTTTCCTTCGTATTTCCTTGCCTCATCTCTGCCATGTCCATAATTTTTTTCTTTTTTTTCGTCTTCATGTTTTCTCGTGAAGGGGTCTTTATTGATGAAGGCAGTGTGTGTGTGTGTTTTTTTTCTTTGCCAGTCCCGGTGTCACACTCATAAAAGTATATATATATATATATATATATATATATATATATATATATATATATATATATATATATATATATATATATATATATATGTATGTGTGTGTGTGTATGTATGTATGCATGTATGTATGTAATTACACGGTAGACTTACTGAATTAATGAGTTTACAAAGGTTTTCATGCAGATCGTATTTGCCCGAATCAATAAATAAATAAACAAACAAATAATTAAATGAATAAATGTATAAATAAACAAATAAATATATAAAGAAAGAAAAAGAAAGAAAGAAAGAAAGAAAGAAAGAAAGAAAGAAAAAAAATAGAAAGAATTAAGTCATTAGGAAGCTTAATGGCCAAAATAGTTGTGGTACTTTTATTTATAGTTGTGGTACTTTTTTTAAAAGTATCGTCACAATTTATCCCCATTGGGAGGACAAAAAAAGTTTATGCTGGGGAATACGTCAGGATGCCCATCCTATCGTTCCGCCGTGGGTACAAATACGGGTCCATCACCTCCTGAGTAGAGTACTGTGGGTTACGCTACGGCGTTACAATACACCCAAATTCAAGTAATTTAAAAATCCTCATTATATATATATATATATATATATATATATATATATATATATATATATATATATATATATATATATATATATATATATATATATATATATATATATATATATATATATATATATATATATATATATATATGTTATTGTAGCACAATTTAGCTTGGCTGGCAATTTAGGGAACATTCTGGTTTTATGGCAATGATTTATAAGAAAATTGGCGCTGGCAATACATAATGAAATGTGCCTCATACTATTTGGTAAGAATCTAGGGTAAATATCTTTGCAGTATGACAATGATTTATAATCTAATTGGCATGGTATGACGTGAAGAATGAAATATTTAGCACTTGCACTAATTTAATATAAAGTACTTGGCATGAATGCAAATCTAGAATAACTCTCTTGGCACTGTCATAAATCTAGATAAGAGAATTGTCTCCGACTTGAATCTAGTATTACGTACAAAGCACTGTACCATATAGTGGTTGGCACTATATGGCATTGGTCTAAAGGGGGGTTTACACGGTCAAACGGTTCGTCGAACGCGGTTCGACAGACAAGTGTTTGAAGTGATGTTCGAACGTGTGAACGGGGTATTTGGTTGCCAAACACGTTCCGTGTTCGACAACCAAATACCCCGTTCACACGTTCGAACATCAAAACACTTGTCTGTCGAACCGCGTTCGACGAACCGTTTGACCGTGTAAACCCCCCTTTACGTACAAAGCGCTGTGCCATATAGTGGTTGGTACTCTATGGCATTGGTCTAATATTGCATACTGCCAACCATAAAATAACCAATCTAGTAAGCATCTAGTAAGCATAATTCGAATGGTGACACGACACTAGTACAGCACTTGGCACTATTCTAGAGTAACGTGGCTTTATTCCATGAACATAATCTAGTCTAAAGCACAAATTATTACTGAGATCAGAACATGGCGAACTGAAAGAGGGAAAACTAAAGGATCTGTGTACTGATAATCTTAACTAGAGTTTTCTACATAAATAAATGGTAAAAGAATCTAGAGATAAAATGCTTACGAGAATGACCATAAAATAATCGAGTAAAAGGGATAAACGAATGAAAACCGGGTAAATATGGTATATATATATATATATATATATATATATATATATATATATATATATATATATATATATATATATATATATATATATATATATATATATATATATATATATATATATATATATATATATATATATATGAATGCATACATACATACATACATACATACATACATACATACATACATACATACATACATACATACATACATACAAACATACATATATGCATGCATACATACATACATACATACATACATACATACACACACACACACACACGCACAAACACACACATATATATATATATATATATATATATATATATATATATATATATATATATATATATATACATACAGTTATATGTGTGTGTGTGTGTGTGTGTGTGTGTGTGTGTGTGTGATTACCTAATTGTGATTACCTAATTGTGTTTACGGGAAAGAGCCCAAAGCTCGTATCTTCCCGTCTCCTGATCGCTTCCATTTTATACTTAGTGATACTTATCATACCTGTCCTTAAAACTATGGATTGAGATAGCATTAACTTCCTCCTCGCTTAGCGAATTCCAATTATCAACTACTCTTACACTGAAAAAGTATTTCCTTACATCCTGCGAAGAAGTTTTCTTACGAAGCTTCAAACTATGACCTCTAGTTCTAGAGCCAGCCATATCAAAATATCGATCCCTATCCACTCTATCATAACCATGAAAGAATTTAAAGACTGTCACCATATCCCCCCTCACTCTTCTAGCTTCGAGTGATGGTAAGTCTAATTCCCTCAGCCTCTCATCATAACTGAGATTGCGTATTTCTGGCACCAGTTTCGTGGCATGTCTTTGAACTTTTTCAAGCTTAGCTATGTGCTTTTTCAAGTGCGGATTCCAAAAGGGGGCTGCATATTCGAGTTTTGGCCTCACATAGGTTACATAAATATTTCTGAACATTTCCTTGTCCATGTGCCTGAAGGCTACCCTTACATTTGATAAGAATGCATATGCTGCCCTTACTATGCCATTTATATGTATTTCTGGAGACAAATCTGCCAGTATGTTTAGTCCTAGATCTCTCTCATTTTCTGTCTCTTGAAGTTGTACTCCAGCCACCGAGTAGTCAAGCTTGAGCCTTCTTGCACTTGTACCCATTCTCATTACCTTACATTTTGAAGTACTGAATTTCATTAGCCACTTTTCTGACCACTCATGCAGATTATTTAGATCCTCCTGAAGTTCTCTACCATTGTTCTCGTTTTTTACTTTCTTCACAATCTTTGCATCATCTGCAAGCATATTCATGAATGAAATTACAGACTCTGGTAGGTCATTTACATATACAAGGAACAAAAGTGGCCCCAAAACTGAACCCTGTGGAACTCCACTACTAACTCTTCTCCATTCCGACACTGAGTGTCTTACTCTAACCCTCTGTTCCCTTCCTTCTAAGTAAGTTTTTATCCATTCCAAAACATTTCCACCTATTCTAGCCATTGATTGCAGCTTCCTAATAAGTCTCCCATGTGGAACAGTGTCAAACGCTTTCTGGAAGTCTAGGAATATGCAATCTGCCCAGCCCTCTCTTTCCTGTAAGATTTGGCTTACCTCATCATAAAATTCTAATAAGTTTGTTACTGTTGATCTACCTTCTCTAAAGCCATGTTGCCTCACTGACAAAAAGTTGAAGGATTCCAAGTGAAGAGAGATATGTTTCCTTAGTAGTTTCTCCATAACTTTGCAAACTATGCTGGTCAAGGAAACTGGTCTATAGTTCAGAGCCGTATCCCTCCTTCCCTTTTTGAAGATAGGTATCACATTTGCTTGTTTCCAGCATCTTGGAATCTCCTCCGACTCCAGTGACTCCTTAAATATGATACTTAGTGCCACTGATATTGTGTTTGCGCATTTTTTAAGCACATGAGGGGATATGTCATTGGGACCTGTAGCTTTATGAATATCTAAATCCATCAGCGCTTTGCATACCTCTGTGGCTGTAAGGTTGATGTTCTCTAATACCGGCCCTTGAGCTTCTATCACTGCAATCTGAGGGGGTGGGGTATTTTCTACTGTAAATACTGACTGAAACTCCTTGTTCAATTCTTTGCAGATCTCTTCATCCGTCTCAGTGATACTTCCATCCGTTCTCTTTAGCCTTAAAACCTGTTCTTTTACCTTCAGTTTTCCTCTGATAAAGCTGTGGAAAAGCTTGGGATTTTCTTTAGCCTTCCTGGTGATGTCCCTCTCATAGTCTCTCTCTGCCTCTCTCCTTTTACTTAGGTAGTCATTTCTTGCTCTTTTGTAGGTTTGCCAGGCATTTATGTTTTTTCTCCTCCTATACCTTTTCCAGCATTTGTCTCTCCACTCCTTAGCTCTTTTACACCCATTATCGAACCATTTTTCTCTGGCATGAATTACACCTACTTTGGTGACAGGTATGCAGCAATCTACTATCTTCCCATATTTCTCACAAAAGATGTCATACATTTCTTGTACAGATTTGTTGTAAAATAAGGTTCTCCAGTCAATAACTGCAAAAAGCTCATTCATTTTGATGTAATCTCCTTTCGGATAGTTCCTCCTCATGTCCTCAGTGCCTCTACTCTCAGGAAGAATGTCTTCAATGATATACTCCATCAACAACACACAGTGGTCACTCTTTCCAATTGGTGGTTCATACTCAATATTTTCAATATCCAACACATTATCTGTGAACACTAGATCAAGTAGTGATGGCTCATCCCCACCCCTGGCTCTTGTTGGTTCCATTACATGTTGGTGTAGGAAATTCCCTTGTACGCAATCTAGGAATCTTGCCCCGATTGAGTCCTCACCACTGTGTGGGTCAAGATTTATCCAATCTATCTCTTTATGATTAAAGTCTCCCATAATCAAAATCCTACATTTTTTTTTCCCGTGCCATGTTAACAACTGAGTTTATGACTTCAATAGTACCTATATGACTTTCCCCATAAACTTCAAGCCTATTTTGGTTCCTTGGTGGGTTGTATACAACAGTTATTATAATGCTCTCTGACCCAGTATTTATGCGAGCAACAAGAAATTCCTTGAACTCACTTTCTATAGCCAAGTTTATTTCTTCAACTTGAATCCTTTCACTTATGAGCAGTGCTATCCCTCCACCAGTCCTCTCAGATCTTTCAACCCTTAGTATTCTGAAACCCTTAGGAAAAACTGTGACACTGTTTATGTCCTCACTCAACTTAGTCTCTGTAATTGCTACTATATCTGCCTTACTGTTGTGAATCCTATCTTTTAATTCTACTGCCTTACCAGCTAATCCATCAGCATTTGTGTATAACAATCTTAATGAGGCCCCATCCCCAGATCTTCTGTCATTATCTTCTTTATCTCCCCTTTGTCTGGAAGAACTCTGTAATGAAAATTTTTCTTCTCTTCTTCATTTCTTTCATCATTTACCCTTCTTGCCTCTTGCAACAAGTTTTTGATCTTTCCCATCTCTTCCTGTGTTCTGTATCGTCTAATGAACACTTCTTTGAATTCTTGAAGGTCTTTTAGACTTTTTTTTTCTCAACTATATTTCCCTACATGTTTCCCCTCTCTCAAAGGTTACTTTTGTTGGTCTCGGCTTTCCTTCCCTCGAATATTTACCTAGTTGGTGTATGTTTACAATATCCTCAGGACCACATACTACTCCAAGCTTTCTTATCAGGTCTACAACCCTAGCTTTATTTTCTTCAAGTCTCCCCTGCCATGTTGGCTCCTGGGACTCGCTTATGCCTGAGATTACCACTGTCTTCTCCTTATCAAGTGCCTGTCTGATGAGTGGGTTTGCCCTTTCCATCACAACGTCTTTCATTTTTTCGATTACTGTCTCTTTATAGTCAACTGTTTGTATGTTTTCCAGTGCCACCACCTTTACAGCCTCTTTTACTGCCACATTCCCCTTTTGTGCATCAGCAAAGGAAGTTTTCATGGCATCATTTTCCATATTCAGCTCCTGGAACTCTTTTCTGAACTGTTCAATGTTTTCCTTAATCTGGACATTCCAAGCAGCAATCTCGTCTCTCTCAGAAGAGAGCAGTGAACTAACATCTAATTCCTTTAGGTTGTCATTTAGCTGTTTGTTTTTATCTTCTTGTTTAGAAAGTCTAGATTCTAGTTGACTCTTTTCCCCTTCCAGCTTTTTTATTCTTTTTTCTAGTTCCTTTCTCTCCTGCCCTTGTGCTTTATTTGCTTCCTCCAAAGATCTTATTTGCTCTCTGAGTGTTTCATTCTCTTTCATTTCTCCATCCATATTCTGAATTTTATCATCAAGGCTTATAACCATTTCCTCTATATTCTTGATTTTCTGTTTGAGTCTCCTGATGGCTACCCCTCCTACCGACCCATGGATGGGAGAGGTTTGGGACAGAGATGGCGTCATTTTTATGTTCTCCCTCTCACAGAATATAGAAAGAAGACGAGAAAGAGGAAAAAAAAGAGAAAAACTTTTAATTAAGCTTCACACCGAATTTTTATATCTCCATATAAGTGCTATTTAGTGACTCAGTTTATCTCTTTTCTGGTAACACACATCTTAACTTAAAAACTTGACCATGGTAATTTAAGGATAAAAAGAAAAAGAAAAAAAATGCAACAAAACAAAAGTCAAACCTGAAGGAAAAATTCGAACCTGTGTCTGAGGTGGCACCCACCTGTTTCTGCTATATATTCTTCCTAACTGATAAACCCACTTGCTAACCAAGGTATGTTATCACAAGATTAGACTTTACATTTAACTCAATATATATACAAAATAAAAACAAAATAGTAAAAGAGAAAGCTAAAAGAAAAGCAAAAAAAAAAATGAAGAAAATAAGACAGCTGTACTACTTGGCAACTTAACTCAGTACTGTTGACAGGTGGATATTTTTTTTTTTTTTTACTTATTCAATTTTTTCTTGTATCAAACTAACTAACAAGTTAATATAAATGGGAAGGATACTGATTTTAACAATATATGGAACCACAGGATCAGGTAAACGGCCTAAGAGCTTTCCCCAGTTTACACAAAAAATTAGGTAATGTGATGTGATGGCTTCACCTCTGGCAACTCTTCTAAATTTCCTTCAAGGCAGAACTGGACGGCAGCTTCTCTCTCCCCTCACGAAAAATGTTCTCAATTTTTTTTCCTTTAATATTTTGGACAGTCTCGTCATACAACAAATATAAGTTTTGTACTCACAATACTCTGCAGGATTTCAGATTTAGGGAAATTATGGTAAAGTTTTCCACTAAGCACTTAGTCACTCGAAACAATTAAAAATTTAAGAGGAGCAGTTCCGTGTGTCACTGAACGCGCGGTGTGTGTGTGTGGGATTACCTAATTGTGATTACCTAATTGTGTTTACGGGAAAGAGCCCAAAGCTCGTATCTTCCCGTCTCCTGATCGGTTCCATTTTATACTTAGTGATACTTATCATACCTGTCCTTAAAACTATGGATTGAGATAGCATTAACTACCTCCTCGCTTAGCCAATTCCAATTATCAACTACTCTTACACTGAAAAAGTATTTCCTTACATCCTGCAAAGAAGTTTTCTTACGAAGCTTCAAACTATGACCTCTAGTTCTAGAGCCAGCCATATCAAAATATCGATCCCTATCCACTCTATCATAACCATGAAGGAATTTAAAGACTGTCACCATATCCCCCCTCACTCTTCTAGCTTCGAGTGATGGTAAGTCTAATTCCCTCAGCCTCTCATCATAACTGAGATTGCGTATTTCTGGCACCAGTTTCGTGGCATGTCTTTGAACTTTTTCAAGCTTAGCTATGTGCTTTTTCAAGTGCGGATTCCAAAAGGGGGCTGCATATTCGAGTTTTGGCCTCACATAGGTTACATAAATATTTCTGAACATTTCCTTGTCCATGTGCCTGAAGGCTACCCTTACATTTGATAAGAATGCATATGCTGCCCTTACTATGCCATTTATATGTATTTCTGGAGACAAATCTGCCAGTATGTTTACTCCTAGATCTCTCTCATTTTCTGTCTCTTGAAGTTGTACTCCAGCCACCGAGTAGTCAAGCTTGGGCCTTCTTGCACTTGTACCCATTCTCATTACCTTACATTTTGAAGTATTGAATTTCATTAGCCACTTTTCTGACCACTCATGCAGATTATTTAGATCCTCCTGAAGTTCTCTACCATTGTTCTCGTTTTTTACTTTCTTCACAATCTTTGCATCATCTGCAAACATATTCATGAATGAATTTACAGACTCTGGTAGGTCATTTACATATACAAGGAACAAAAGTGGCCCTAAAACTGAACCCTGTGGAACTCCACTACTAACTCTTCTCCATTCAGACACTGAGTGTCTTACTCTAACCCTCTGTTCCCTTCCTTCTAAGTAAGTTTTTATCCATTCCAAAACATTTCCACCTATTCTAGCCATTGATTGCAGCTTCCTAATAAGTCTCCCATGTGGAACAGTGTCAAACGCTTTCTGGAAGTCTAGGAATATGCAATCTGCCCAGCCCTCTCTTTCCTGTAAGATTTGGCTTACCTCATCATAAAATTCTAATAAGTTTGTTACTGTTGATCTACCTTCTCTGAAGCCATGTTGCCTCACTGACAAAAAGTTGAAGGATTCCAAGTGAAGAGAGATATGTTTCCTTAGTAGTTTCTCCATAACTTTGCAAACTATGCTGGTCAAGGAAACTGGTCTATAGTTCAGAGCCGTATCCCTCCTTCCCTTTTTGAAGATAGGTATCACATTTGCTTGTTTCCAGCATCTTGGAATCTCCCCCGACTCCAGTGACTCCTTAAATATGATACTTAGTGCCACTGATATTGTGCTTGCGCATTTTTTAAGCACATGAGGGGATATGTCATCGGGACCTGTAGCTTTATGAACATCTAAATCCATCAGCGCTTTGCATACCTCTGTGGCTGTAAGGTTGATGTTCTCTAATACCGGCCCTTGAGCTTCTATCACTGCAATCTGAGGGGGTGGGGTATTTTCTACTGTAAATACTGACTGAAACTCCTTGTTCAATTCTTTGCAGATCTCTTCATCCGTCTCAGTGATGCTTCCATCCGCTCTCTTTAGCCTTAAAACCTGTTCTTTTACCTTCAGTTTTCCTCTGATAAAGCTGTGGAAAAGCTTGGGATTTTCTTTAGCCTTCCTGGTGATGTCCCTCTCATAGTCTCTCTCTGCCTCTCTCCTTTTACTTAGGTAGTCATTTCTTGCTCTTTTGTAGGTTTGCCAGGCATTTATGTTTTTTCTCCTCCTATACCTTTTCCAGCATTTGTCTCTCCACTCCTTAGCTCTTTTACACCCATTATCGAACCATTTCTCTCTGGCATGAATTACACCTACTTTGGTGACAGGTATGCAGCAATCTACTATCTTCCCATATTTCTCACAAAAGATGTCATACATTTCTTGTACAGATTTGTTGTAAAATAAGGTTCTCCAGTCAATAACTGCAAAAAGCTCATTCATTTTGATGTAATCTCCTTTCCGATAGTTCCTCCTCATGTCCTCAGTGCCTCTACTCTCAGGAAGAATATCTTCAATGATATACTCCATCAACAACACACAGTGGTCACTCTTTCCAATTGGTGGTTCATACTCAATTTTTTCAATATCCAACACATTATCTGTGAACACTAGATCAAGTAGTGATGGCTCATCCCCACCCCTGGCCCTTGTTGGTTCCATTACATGTTGGTGTAGGAAATTCCCTTGTACGCAATCTAGGAATCTTGCCCCAAATGAGTCCTCACCACTGTGTGGGTCAAGATTTATCCAATCTATCTCTTTATGATTAAAGTCTCCCATAATCAAAATCCTACATTTTTTTTCCCGTGCCATGTTAACAACTGAGTTTATGACTTCAATAGTACCTATATGACTTTCCTCATAAACTTCAAGCCTATTTTGGTTCCTTGGTGGGTTGTATACAACAGTTATTATAATGCTCTCTGACCCAGTATTTATGCGAGCAACAAGAAATTCCTTGAACTCACTTTCTATAGCCAAGTTTATTTCTTCGACTTGAATCCTTTCACTTATGAGCAGTGCTATCCCTCCACCAGTCCTCTCAGATCTTTCAACCCTTAGTATTCTGAAACCCTTAGGAAAAACTGTGACACTGTTTATGTCCTCACTCAACTTAGTCTCTGTAATTGCTACTATATCTGCCTTACTGTTGTGAATCCTATCTTTTAATTCTACTGCCTTACCAGCTAATCCATCAGCATTTGTGTATAACAATCTTAATGAGGCCCCATCCCCTGATCTTCTGTCATTATCTTCTTTATCTCCCCTTTGTCTGGAAGAACTCTGTAATGAAAATTTTTCTTCTCTTCTTCATTTCTTTCATCATTTAACCTTCTTGCCTCTTGCAACAAGTTTTTGATCTTTCCCATCTCTTCCTGTGTTCTGT
>JAXCGZ010004756.1:30000-31947 GCA_037179515.1 Halocaridina rubra | reverse complement strand
ATATATGTTATATATATATATATATATATATATATATATATATATATATATATATATATATATATATATATATATATATATATATATATATATATATATATATATATATATATATATATATATATATATATATATATATATATATATATATATATATATATATATATATATATATATATATTATATATATATATATATATATATATATATATATATATATATATATATATATATATATATATATATATATATATATATATATATATATATATATATATATATATATATATATATATATATATATATATATATATATATATATATATATATATATATATATATATATATATATATATATATATATATATATATATATATATATATATATATATATATATATATATATATATATATATATATATATATATATATATATATATATATATATATATATATATATATATATATATATATATATATATATATATATATATATATATATATATATATATATATATATATATATATATATATATATATATATATATATATATATATATATATATATATATATATATATATATATATATATATATATATATATATATATATATATATATATATATATATATATATATATATATATATATATATATATATATATATATATATATATATATATATATATATATATATATATATATATATATATATATATATATATATATATATATATATATATATATATATATATATATATATATATATATATATATATATATATATATATATATATATATATATATATATATATATATATATATATATATATATATATATATATATATATATATATATATATATATATATATATATATATATATATATATATATATATATATATATATATATATATATATATATATATATATATATATATATATATATATATATATATATATATATATATATATATATATATATATATATATATATATATATATATATATATATATATATATATATATATATATATATATATATATATATATATATATATATATATATATATATATATATATATATATATATATATATATATATATATATATATATATATATATATATATATATATATATATATATATATATATATATATATATATATATATATATATATATATATATATATATATATATATATATATATATATATATATATATATATATATATATATATATATATATATATATATATATATATATATATATATATATATATATATATATATATATATATATATATATATATATATATATATATATATATATATATATATATATATATATATATATATATATATATATATATATATATATATATATATATATATATATATATATATATATATATATATATATATATATATATATATATATATATATATATATATATATATATATATATATATATATATATATATATATATATATATATATATATATATATATATATATATATATATATATATATATATATATATATATATATATATATATATATATATATATATATATATATATATATATATATATATATATATATATATATATATATATATATATATATATATATATATATATATATATATATATATATATATATATATATATATATATATATATATATATATATATATATATATATATATATATATATATATATATATATATATATATATATATATATATATATATATATATATATATATATATATATATATATATATATATATATATATATATATATATATATATATATATATATATATATATATATATATATATATATATATATATATATATATATATATATATATATATATATATATATATATATATATATATATATATATATGTATATATATATATATATATATATATATA